>LPNX011033268.1:348967-369327 GCA_001517045.1 Pseudotsuga menziesii | reverse complement strand
TTCAGGATTTGTTAGCAGCCTACAGCCATCCATTACTGTACCTCATATTTCATTAACAGGTCCAATATTTTTCAATATCTAAGGGTTCAAACCTCCATGCCCTCCCTTGTATTATGTCAATAAAATGCATTGTAATGATGCACAATGTTGAAGAGAGTTTTATAGTTAATGGATGAGAGAATTTTTGAGTTTATTGGCTGTAATATGATATCACAAACATTCTCTGCAAATTTTATTCAAATCTGGTTCGAAATGGTTGAGATTTACTAATTTTAAGTCAACCTAGTCTAGATTTGCATTGGAAAATAACTAGTTTTACTGTAACTTCCATATTTCGACTTGTATGACTCCAGATAACCCCATTCTTTTTTCTGATGAGTCATTAACAGACATATATAAGTTCCCCAAGTCCAAAAAAGAGAATCTGAACCCCCCCTTACCCTATTTGTAAAGGATTGAATATGGAGATAGTGAGCTGCCCGGCGAGCTAGTCTCACGTTTACAACTTGCAGAATATTTTCCTTTGCCTCTGATATGTTATTTACCTACATAAAACTTTGTATACTGTAATATAACTTTATATCAGAGCCATAATCAATTTACCCAAGCCCCTGGTTGAAAAAGGCTGAACTACTCTTCCTAGTTTCACGGTTTGGCTGCCCAGAAGCGTGGAAGTAGGTTTTCGCATAGCGGATTATGAAACCTAAATGGCACCAGATCTAAATGTGTTATGGAAGAGGAAATTCTATGTCTAAAATATCTTTGGTTTCTTCCTGCTGATCACTCCTCTTGCTTACAAAATTTCCTAGAAAAAAAACCCTGACTTTCCTTGTCCGAAGAGGCTCTGAGTGGTTTGATTCAAAGTTCAGAAATTGTAATTTAAATTACAGAATTAGATAGTGTTCAGGTCTGTACACCAGACTTGGGACATTACAAGTGTCCACCACTACCCTCCCACGACTCCAACGAAATGTTCATGTATGCAATGAGAACATGCCACACACATCTTGAAAGGAAACCGATTATGATTTATATTTCTAGATTAGATTGTTCACGTATATTAGATTGGATCTATTAGATCAAGAACAAATCTTAGAACCATATACTACATCCCATGGATTGAAGGAAAATAAATTCAATATTGCGACTCTTTGGATAATAATGTCAAATATGGAGGAGGAAGAAGTACATATATAAATGTATCAGTTTCATAGTATAGTCAACTCATACATTCATAAGCTTGAACATTCATTACTCAGAAATGATTTCTAATAATGAACGAAAAGTATTTTGAATGAAAACAATGAAACATAGGAAAATACAACAAAGATTTACCATATAAGGATCTACAATTCAAAAATAATTAATGTAATGTACATCATTCATTCATCTCACTCAAATAAGAGGACAAATGCATGGAGACACATAGATGCACAATATGATATTAAATTCATAGGGGTTCTTCAATAATAGAATATCAATGAGTTTTCAATACAATCCCGTAATACAAAATGATATATTCGTTTTAGCTTTTGAACCCCTTCTTTTTTGGGGTAAACTTTCTGCTCGACTATTTGCACCGATCGGACGACCAGCAACACGTGATGTGACAGCTCACGCGAGCTAAATCGTCCAATCGATGCAAATGGTCGGGTAGAAAGGTTACTCCTTTCTTCCTAAAGGATGGAAATTCCCCCTTCTCGAGACTACATTTTATAATCTAATAACCTGGTTTTTAAAGATGTGGATCTAGATTCTAACTCGCTTCGTGGAAGTCCTAGAACCACTCGATCTTATTTATTAAAAATATATTTTAATAATTTAACTAATGCCAACAAATCTGAGATTTGTTTTCCAATAATGGGATTGGAGAAGATGGATTTACACTTGTGACTAATTCTCTATTTCACTTTCTTACAAATGACATATTATTTTTTAGTCTCTATATAGACACTCCTTAAGACGCGCAACTAGATTTTCTTGAGATGGCCACGTGCTATTTAGAGAAAATGTTAAAAAATATGAAAATAATCATCATTGTATTTGAATATGATGAGGAACATACAACTCAATCAATTGACGATAAGGGGCGTTTAACAACAACTTCAAAAATCATTTTATCTTTAATTATATGTATTCTTGTAACTGCATCTCTTATGGACTTACTAACTTGCTACAAAATTGTGCGTCCTTCTCATTGGTTTCATGAGATCACGAGTCTCTAGATAGTAATTGTTCACAAGAATCATAATATTTAACATTAGTGATTCCAACAATTCTTTATAATTTTAAGATTACATACGCTAAGCTAGATATCATTAATGTTCAATTCAATTTCACTACAATAGCATATGCAGGATCACTGAAAGAAATAAAAACACAAGATAAACATAGATTTATCCTCGAAAACCTTCTAAGGAAAGAAAACCTAAAAAACCTTCATCTATATAGATGTATCAAAAGTACAAAGATAAAACCCCAAACAGGCGCTCCTTCTCCTAACATATATATATCTCCTATGTGTTATACAAAAGTGAATGTGTGTGTTTAAACGAGGAACACATGTCAACTATTTATACACTTTCTTCCACTTCAATTTTTCCCTAGCAAGCTGGCCCCCAAAAATTTATTGGGCCGACTTCACCTAGGAAGACACAAAATAATATTATATTATATTCAAGAGGGTTCTATTGACCCTACTTACAATGAAGGTTTTACCTCATGACTCTACGATGAACAAATACAATAGTAACATCTCAACGGAGGAATAAAACATATACGACATGTTACATCAATAAAATACATTTATAATATTCTTCGAAGTTACAATATTTCAACACTCCCCCTTAACGAGAAGATTATTCCACTGAGAACAACAACATCAACTGTAGGAGCAAGGAGAGAGAGCATCTCCAACATCATCAAGGTGATACATCTATACATCATTGGAAGTTTTCAATAATCATCAACATCTCGAACAGTTACTGGAACATATTTAACATATTTAGTACTAGAACATCATCTTCTATAGCTCCTCAGCACTGGCCAAAGATCGAGGGAAGCATCCACTTTTAGAAAGGAGAATCTAATTGTTTCTATATATACTCAATGACCCTGCCAAAGAGAAAAGTTCTAATGTCCCTTAAATCCATAAATAAATAAATAAAATTTATATGGTCCATAAACTATTAGGATCTAAGGGTCATAAAAAATCACTTTAGTATTGTATAAAATTATTAGGAACAATACTTGTATTCATGTTATGGATTTCTCTCCTAGGTTAATACATGGTATTCTAATTATGGTTATATTTATTATAATTTATTTGTATACTTATGTTTCTTGTATATTTATGTCGTTTACTTGTTTAATGATGTTTCTGGTGCGATTCAAAGTCTACTTACTTCCTACTTGTTTATAATGTATGTTTATTACGTAACCTAGTCTTATTTACTAAAATGCCATGGTTAGGCTTAGCTCTTGTTCTAAAGGGAAAAGAGTGGCTGGATTTACCTAACGACTCAACGAAAAGGTATGAAGGTCTCTATGACTTGGGCTTACTTAGTTTGTTATGAACTAATACAAGAGGAACACGTTGTTTGCACATGCTAGGTGCCACCACTATGCTGAGTGTATGGTTCTTAATGAAGTAAATTGATCCAACATTAAAGGTTTGAGCTTTAAAAAAATAAAAAAACCTAAGGGTTAAGTAGCTTAGAGGAAGTCATAAATACAAAAGGGAGAAATACAAACTATATGGAGTGGGTAAAGATTTAAAACTTGGTGGGAGTGGTTGTGGCATTAATGAAGGCCATGTGGAGGCCTCGTGGTCACATCCCACAGTAGCTAAGGAACAAAATGTGATTTTCTATGGTTTCGAAACCCTATTTTTGCATACCAAGTTGGATGAGGGGAGAGAAATCCCTCATTGTGGTTTTTGTTGGTAGAGGCATGGGAAGTCGGTTATAGGATCACCCAGTTTTCTCAGGTATGAAGCCCTTCCCCATAGCATATACTCTATTTGTTTTTGTTTTTATTAACTACAACAACTTCTAATCACTGATTGGTTTCATGGTAGGTTGACACTGCGTTGGAGCAGGCTCACGACTGAGGGAAAAGAAAACCATCATACCAAACAGGGTAAGCCCATGTTCAGGAGTCCTTTGCATCTGGTTGGCCATTCTGCATTTCCTAAGGGATTTGGGGATACGTTGTTGTGGTTTTAATTGTTTTCCTTTCAGAGTTATAAGGGTTTGTTTGGAAGTCGCTCAGTCTTTCCATATTAAATGTAAGGGTTTTGTAAATGATACAGTCCTCAGAAAATTCGTGGGTTTAATTGTTTTATGAGCCTGTGAAGGCATTTAATGAATTTGTAAATTTATTTTTTATTGTGGGTGGAACCTATCTAAACCCATTTTTTGGAATTGCAAGGTTGTTGTCATTCTATTTCATGTGCTCTATATTTGGCTCAAACGTTGATAGTTGGGGAATGGTGAAGTAAATCGTGGAATTTTAACATCTTTGTGTTTTTTAGTTTTGAATGTATCATGTACATTCCCAACTAAATTTTTTCTGGATGAAATGATTTGTGCTTTAAATGTTTGCTCTGTTTGTTTTAAAACAATGTCTCGGAAAATGTAGTTTTTATTATGGTGGTGATATACTGTTAGCGGTGCCATTGCCAGCAATGACATTATAGTTAAAATTGTTCGTATTTACGATTCAAGGGTGAACTCTTTAGTTTGTTTCGCTTCTCTACAGAAGCACAAGAAAATCCCCAACTCCGTTTTCCTATATAATCTAGGTGTCACATTGAAATGATTTTTTTATGGCAGCGCTAGAAGTGCGGGCCCTCCTTTTATAGGATGGATGACAAAATCACTCTATGGGATTTTATGGTTGGTTGGTTATTGTGATACCTTAGTTCACTTATCTGGATGGCTATGTAATTCTATTTAATTCTTTTTAATGGTCTAAGTAGGATTTCAACCAATTCTATGCATATTTTATGTCCATAGTTATATTTGTATTTATGGAAATGTTGATATCGTGGATTTGGACTGTAAGGGATTCAACCTATCTATGGTAATTTAATCTGTTTTATCACTAACATGTATATGTTTTAGTTAAATGTTAGTTTATATACTAGCTATATTTGTAACCCTTCATGGATGTTGTGTAATAATATGCTAAGCGGTTATTCTAGGTTTATAACCCTGCGTGATGATTTATTCAAGTGGTAGTTATAATCTAGATTTAATATACAATGCTCCAGTACGAGCTCCGCTTGGAAATGTCTCAGTCCTAAATTTAAATGGTTATATAATTTATTTATTTTCAGTGGCTATTATATTATAAGATCTATGATTTCTATGTGCGAGGACTCTCTGCGAAGAAAACCCTGTTCGATATTTTTTTGAAATGGTTTATCATAATATATTTAAGGTATTAACCCTAGATTCTAGCCTAAACCCTAAGACAATTGCAAAATATTTGGAAATAAATTATCATAATCCTTATAAGAGATTAATCCTAGATTTAATCCTAAACCATCAAACATTTAAAAACATTTATTCAGGTTTATGAAGGATGATTTACATCTTTCAATACAACACTTGATCACTGTAATACCATCCTATAAACATATTTAAAACATAAATAAAATATGATATAGGGTAAACCTCTTAACTACAGTTGCGTAGCTTGTAATAGGTCAATGACCTTGCACACTTCAACACAGAGTTAATAGGAAATCTTTTGTTTCTCACCTGTGGAATGGTAACCGAATGACCTTAGAACTGCCACGTTCCTACCAACCTTGACCCAGAACCATTTCTGGCTCTTAACCGGATCCTCGTGATATGGATCCAACATGTAAGAGAAAACTAGAACTCCTAAGGATGAGGTTGTTCGTATTTGGAAATTGGGCTCTGTATTCTCTAAGTGTTGGGATTGGAAATTCTCTCCAATCCCATCTAGAATAATAATGACCAGATAACCCAATCCTTCTCTTGGATTTTGATCTTATAGATATTCTTTGGAAAAAGACTTCAATTAAATCAAGATTTTAATATTTTCTTGAAAATAATTCTTAGTTTCATTTTTATGTAATATATACTAATTTTTGATAAGTAGGAACTTTCTACTAGTTCCTACTTTAGTTTAGAAAATAATCTTTATGTATATATTTAGTTTATTAGATAATATATACATGGACTTTTTCTTCTAGTACTTTTGTTATCTTTATTTATTTTCACACACACACACACATATTATTCTCATAAGTGTATGTAGACTTCACTTAGATCTTTTACATATATTTATTAAAATAACTTGGTATAAAACTACATACATACATACATACATATATATATGAGGGATGATTTTAAAGAACCATTAAGATTTATAAGTGTATAAATGTTGGCGAATCTTACCAATTCTTAAAATTCCAACTATAAAATGTTTGGCCATATTTTCAAAAAATATTTTAACTTCCAAGGATTTTATATCGTTTATATAATAATTTGGCGTTTTTAGGGTGAAAATAGTTTACCCCATCAAAACTGGGCGAAACACGGCTTCAAAAAATGCAAAATGGCGAATCGTTTTTTGGAGAAAAACCCCTAAAAATAGCCCATGGGCTAAATTTTGCCCCTAAAATTATCCATGATATCTATATCTATATCTATATCTAGAACTAATCATCTATTTTTATTCATGCATTAAATAGAATAATTGTTTCGTTAATGCCTCCTTAGTTTATGTTAATTCTTTTATCAAGGCCTCATGTGGGGTTTGGTCGGTCAACTAGGATAGGTAGCCCTAGATTTCTTTGCATGTTGGATTACCTCATATTCATGGAAATATATTGCAGTCCTTAACGCAAAATAGATTGTGATTTCAATTAATCAACATAAATAAGCATGATGAAGGTTGATGCTTTTCGGAGTCTTTTCAACTCAACACCCTTAATTAAAGTAATCCCTAGTGATATTCAGAGCTTATGCTCAACGCTATCAAACGGACGTTACACTAGTGCAATTCTAGAACCTTTTTCTCAACAGTAGTACTAAAATGCATTTGTACAATACACCTAGGGATAAAATGGCCAATGATCTCTTGCTCCAGAGATTATGCTCAACATCATGGTGGAGTGCCCTAGGGCTTATTCCCAACACTTTCATCCTTTTCTTGATGTGGCTACCTATGTGATCCAGATATTAGGCTCAACACATTGTCCCATAACCCATGTGCTCGAGGGATTGTGCGTAATATTTTTATCCTTTACTTGTTGGGGTTACATATGTGCTCCAAATATTACACTCAACATATAGCATCATAACCCATGTGCTCCAATGCTTATTCCCAACACATCATAGAAATCAATCATGTATATTAGTCTCTTGCACAATACATGACCAAAAATATGATCTTAGTATATTAGGGCTTGTGCCCAATCACATAATAAATAAATCCAGTACATCGGGGCCTATGCTGAGTACAACAACAATAGTCCTTGTCTAGCAGGGCATTTTCCCAGTATATAATCATATAATCAAAGCAATTAAACATGTGCATAAGATCTTATGCCCAGTATATCTATTTAACCAACATAAATCATGTGCAGTGGGGCATACGTCCAATATAATATATAACATCAAACTAAGTCATGTGTAGTGGAGTTCATGCCCAAAATAATCAAGGTCAAAATTTGGGATATTACATCCCTCCCCTCTTACAACAACATCATCCTGGTGTTATCACGACTAGAAATGAAAACATGAAACAAGGTGGGGTAATCCTCTTTCATGGTAGTTTCATTCTCCCATGTGGTCTCATCGGGCCCAAAGTGCTTCCATTGCACTTTTGGCTGGACAATAGTTTGCTTTCTGAGCTATAATTCCCTCTTTTACAAAATGTGAAGGCACTCTTGTATAAACTCCCCTTCAAGTTCCACCTGTAGTAAACACCAATCAATCACATGTTTAGTATCATAGACATATTTCTTCAATAAAGATGCGTGAAAAACATTATGAAATTTTACATGAGCAGGAAAAGCTAATTCATATTCCACTGGCCCTTTCTTGGCCAGTATGTCAAAGGGTCCACAAAATATTGGTTCCGACTTTCTACACCTCCTTAGTCTCAATGAGATTCTTTTTCTTTTTACTTTTAAATAAACATGTTCACCGACTTGGAAATATTTATCCTTTCTCTTTTTATCCACATAACATTTTTTGCAATCTTGTGCTTCTTTTAGATTCTATTGCACTTTGGTGACTAACTATTCTAGGTATTTCAGTAAATATGGCCCTAGCACGAGCCTATCTACTTGGCTATCCCAAGTCACCGGTGTCCTACACTTTCTGCCATAGAGTACCTCGAAGGGACACATTTTGGCAGAGGTTTGGTACCCGTTTTTTTATGCAATCTCTGCGATGTGCAAGTAATCCTCCCACTTTGTTGGATTGTTCATTACGTACATTCTAAGCATTCCCTCCAAGATTTGATTTACTCATTCCATCTGTCTATCTCTCTGTGGGTGGTAGGCGATAGTGAAATTTAATTGTGTCTCTAAGATGGAGAATAAAGATCTCCAGAAGTTACTAGTAAATTTTTTATCTCATTCTGAGATGATTTCCTTGGGTATCCCATGCAATCAAAATATTTCTTTTAGAAAAAAATCAACAGTGTGAACTTCTTTGTTTGTCGAATTCACTGGAATTAAGTGTGCCGCTTTGGACAACTTGTCAAGTACTACAAAAATGGAATCATTCTATTACTTTAAAAATCAAAAATTAAGTTTTCAAAATATATTTATGCAGTGGATGTTCAGTAGCGATCCCATAAGGTCTCTAAGTGTTCGAAATTGGTCTTTGATACCCATTGTAATTTCCCTTAAACCCATAAAAAAAAATTGTATGGTCTAGAAACTATTAGGATCTAAGGGTAAACAAAAATCACTTTAGTATTGTATAAACTGATTAGAAACAATACTTGTATTCATGTTTTGGATTTCTTTTGTAGGTTAATAAATGATATTCTAATTACCGTGATATTTATCGTCGTTTATTTCTATACTGTTGTTTCTTGTATATTTATATCATTTATTTGTTTAATGATGTTTCTGGCATGATTCAGAGTCTAATTACTTCCTACTTGTTTATAATAGATGTTTATCATGTAACCTAGTTTTATTTACTAAAATGTCGTTGCTAACTTACTTATACTTCTAAAGGGAAAAGCGTGGGTGGATTTACCTAACAACTCAACGAAAAGGTATGAATGAGTCTATGACTTGGGCTTACTTAGTTCATTATGAACTAATGCAAGAGGAATGTGTTGTTTGCAGATGCTAGGTAACACCCTTATGTTGAGTGTATGGTTCTTAATGAAGTAAATTGATCCAACATTAAAGCTTTTAGATTTAAAACAATAAAACAACCTAAGGGTTAAGTATGCTTAAAGGAAGGAATACATACAAAAGGGAGAAATGCAAACTATATGGAGTGGGTAAAGATTTAAAACTTGGTGGGAGTGGTTGCAGCATTAATGAAGGCCATTTGGAGGCCTCGTGGTCACCTCCCACGTTGGCTAAGGCAAAAAATGCAATTTTCTATGGTTTCATGGCAGGTTGGCACTACGTTGGAGAAGGCTCACAACTCGGGGAAAATAAGACCATCACACCAAACCTGGTAAGCCCATGTTCATGAGTACTTTGAATCTGATTTTCCATTCTACATTTTCGAAGGGATTTGGGGATGCACTGTTTTTGGTTTTAATGGTTTTTCTTTCAGAGTTACAAGGGTTTATTTGGAAGTCTCTCAAACTTTCCATACTAAATGGAAGGGTTTTGTAAATGATACATTGCTCAGAAAATTCATGGGATCAAATGATTTATGACCTTATTTGGGCATTTAATGAATTTGTATGTTTATTTTTTACCGTGGGTGGAACCTATCTAAACCCATTTTCTAGAATTGCAAGGTTGTGGTTGTTTTCTTTCATGTGATCTATATTTGGTTCAAACGTTGATAACAGGGGAATGGTGAAGTAAATTGTGGAATTTTAACATCTCTTTGTTTTTTAGTATGAATGTATCATGTACATTCCTAGCTAAATGTTGTCTGGATGAAACGGTTTGTTCTTTAAAAGTTTTTCTCTGTGTGATTTAAAAGAATGTCTGGGAAAATGTAGTTTTCATTATGGTGGTGACATATTGTTAGCAGTGTCATTCCCAGCAATGGAACTGTAGTTGAAAATGTGTGTATTTACTATTCAAGGGTGAAGTCTCTAGTTTGCTTCGCTTCTCTACAGAAGCATAGGAAACACCCTAACTCTTTTTTCCTATATAATCTATATTTCACAATGAAATGATTTTTTATGCCAATGCTAGAAGCATGGTCCTTCCTTTTACAGGATGGCTGGAAAAATTATTCTATGGGACTTGATGCTTGGTTGGTTATCGTGATACCTTAGTTCACTTATCTGGATAGCTATGCAATTCCATTTAATTCTTTTTAATGCTTTAAGAAGGATTTCAACCAATTCTATGTGTATTTTATGGAGTGATATTCGTAGTTCTGGAAATGTTGATATTGTGGATTTGGACTCCAAGCGATTTGACCCATCCATGGTTCTTTTCTCTATTTTATCGTTGGGATGTAGATGTTTTAGATAAATGTTAGTTTATATTCTGGGTATATTTGTAACCCTTCATGGATGTTCTGCAATAATTTGATAAGCGTTTATTCTAGGTTTATAACCCTGCATGATGATTTGTTCAAGTGCTGAGTTTATAATATAGATTTACTATGCAGATCTCAAGCACACGCTTGCTCTCATGGAACGATCTTCGCTTGGAAAATTCTTGGTCCTAAATTTAAATGGTTAAATAATTTATTAATTTTCAGTGGTTGTTATGTTCTAAGATCTATCATTTCTATGCGTGAGGACTTTGTGTGGAAACAACGATGTTCAATATGTTTTGGTAATGGTTTATCATAATCTTCTTAAGGGTTGAGCCCTATATTCTAGTCTAAACCCTAAGACAATTTTAAAAGCTTTGAAAATAGATTAACATAATTCTTATAAGAGATTAATCCTATATTTTATCCTAAACCATAAAACATTTAAAAACATTTATTCAGGTTTATGAAGGATGATTTACATCTTTCAATAAAAAACTCAACATCATTTTAATCTCACCCTATAAACACATTTAAAAGCATAAATGAAATCGGATATCGGATAAACCTCTTACCTGCAATTGCGTAGCTTTTAATAGCTCTATTCGCCCTGCACACTTCAACACAAAATTAATTGGAAATAATCTATTTATAACCTATGGAATGGTAATCAGATGACCTCAGAACGACCACATTCCTCCTAGCCTTGACCCAGAATTGTTCCTGGTTCTTAATCGGATCCCCTCAAGCTGGCTCCAACATGCAAGAGAAAACTATCACTCCTAAGGATGGGGATGCTGGTTTTTGGAAGTTGGGCTCTATATTATTTAAGTGCTAGGTTTGGAAATTCTCTCCAATCCCATCTCGAATAAGAATGATAAGATCCCCTAGGACTTTCTCTTGGATTTTTCTCTTATAGTTATTCTTTGGAAAATGGGAAGTTGGTTAACTTCACTTAAATCAATATTTTAAAATTTTCTTGAAAATAATTCTTAGTTTGATTTTTATATAATATATATTAATTTTTTATAACTAGGAACTTTCTACTAGTTCCTACTTGAGTTTAGAAAAGAATCTTTATTTATATATTTAGTTTATAAGATATTATATACATAGACTTTTACTTAGTACTTTTTTTTTATCTTTATTTCTTTTCTCTCTCACACACACACATATACATATATTATTCTCATAAGTGTATCTAGACTTCACTTAGATATTTTATCTATAATTATTAAAATAAATTAGTATATATATATATATATATATATACTTATTTAATTTAATCATCTATTATTATCCATGTATTAAATAGCATAATTGTTTATTCAATGCTTCCTTAGTTTATGTTAATTCTTTTAAGAAGACCTCCTCTCGGGTTTGGTCACTCAACTAGGATATGTAGCCCTAGATTTCCTTGCATAGTCATTGATGAGAAATAGATGGTGATTTCAATTAATAAACTTAAATAAGTATGATGAAGGTTGGTGCTATTCAGAGTCTTTCCAACTCAACACCCTTATTTAAAGTAACCCCTAGTGATATTCAAATCTTATGCTCAACACTATCAAATGGGCGTTACACTAGTGCATATCCTTTTTCTCAACACTAGTACTAAGATGCATTTGTACAATACACTTAGGGATACAATGGCCAAACATTTGATGCTCTAGAGATTATGTTCAACATCATGTTGGAGTGCTCCAGGGCTTATCCCCAACACTTTCATCATTTAGTTACTGGGGTTACCTATGTGCTCCATAGCTTACGCTCAACACATAGTCTCATAACCCATGTGCTCGAGGGCTTATGGACAACACTTTTATCCTTTAGTTGTTGGGGTTACCTATGTGTTCCAGAGCTTGCACTCAACCCATAGCCTTGTAAGGCTTGTGCTCAAGGGCTTATTTCCAACACATCATAGAAATAAATAATGTATATCTGCCTTTTGCACAATACATCACCAAAAATATCATCTCAGTATATTAGGGCTTGTGCCTAATTACATAATAAATAAATAAAGTACATCCGGGCCTATGCCCAGTGCAACAACAATAGTCCTTTTCCAACAGGGCATATGGCTAATATATAATCATATAATCAAAATAGTAACACATATTCATTGGAGCTTATGCCCAATATAGTCTTCCGTCTCATCCATTTGGAGAGGCTTTGGACTATAAGAGTTCTACACAGAACGGGATACACTGGCTACACACAAGACCTAGATTTGATTTATGAACTTGATAACAGTCACTGAACTCATTACTATTGCAATGCAAAGAGAGATGAGATAGGAAAGAAATACAGGAAAAATTGAGCTTAAACTATAAAAAAAGTAGAAAGATTCTATAGCAATCATGATTGAAAGATATTATGTCATAGAAAAAGTAAATAATAATTTTTTGAACTATGTTGGTTTAATATGTATACATTGTAGAATTATGGATGGGATATTTTAATAGAAGCTCTGTTATCACCAATATGGAAATTCAATTTCTATGAATGTGGCACAAGTTCAGTTTTGAGCGTCCGGGATGATTTTTGGATGTCATCTATTAATACAATTATGAGTTTAGTTATTATGATAGGTGTTTTTATTAGAAATTTTGAAGTAGAAAAATATCTGTGTTTTTTTATTTATGGACAATGTACTATCCATTTGATAATAATAATAAGAATAAGAATAATATATTTTTAAGGCCACCGCCAAGCGAGACACCGATTTGGTGTATGAGATCCTCTTGTTTGTGGAACAAGGGACCCCCTTGTGCAATGATTTAACTACTAAATCCTGAGGTAAGTCATGCAAAGGAGGTGTTAGGTTTAAGGGTGATCTGGCTTTCCAAGCATGTGGTGTATTTGGTGGGTTAGGTGGCTGATTTTCATTTACACCTACCATGAGTCTGGGTGGAGAGTGAGGTGGTGAAGGGACAGGAGTATGTATAGGTGAAACTACTTGATTCAAAGGCTGAAAAACTTCCTGTAAAGCTGTTTCTACAAGTTCTTCCCAATCTCCAACCAACACAGAGTCTTCCAATACAAGATGGTCTTTCTTCTTGTATTCTCTTCTAGGTAAGTCAGGGATAATCGATAATCCTCCAATCTTCTTCACATAAGCCCTAGTGTGTCTTCTCAGAACATTAACAACTTCATTGTCCACATAATACAAATGTTCTCTATTCTCTTCAAGAATCGGATTAGGAAATAAACTGCTTTCAAAACTATCACTGGTGGAGTAATTTCAAGGAAATGGGTTTCCTTGGCCAGCCATGCACTAGTGCCCTCCTTTTAGTGCTAGAAAACTGTTGAGTCCTGGAAAATCGTAGGAAACAACAGCAAGGGATTCTTCCTAGTCAACGTTCCCAACTAGCCCATTACTGTTTGGTATGGGGAATCTATCCGGTTTATGGTCCGGCTACCATAGGTCAAGTAACAAAAATTAAAAGGTTTTACTGGTTGCGGCTCGGTCCATTGTACATGTTTTTTTGTTATCAACTTCAAGTATGATATGCAAATGCCTATCTAAAATGCAGATTGATAAAGAATATGAGGAGTAGTCACAATGAGATGCGCAGGTTCTTACCTCTCCTTTTAGACTCTCTCGCATATGAACCACACACAACAGGAAATAAAACTAACTAAGCTGTCCCTAGGGAGTGAGATTATCATTTAATGAGTAATGTATTATTGTTCATGCATTAAGAAAAATCACAGGTAGCTGTTCTTTGATTCAAAACACATAAACATGAATATAGATGGATGAACAACAAGATAGCTCATTGTCTATGAAAACATTCATTACTCATAGTGGAAATTATCATAAAATAAACTAGAGAACATTCATAAAAGAACCCTGGTTCAACAAGTTAGAACGATCTCACGGTTGATGAATAAAGGCTAAAAACGAAATAGTTCCCCTTCAACAACATCCATTGAACAACATTTGAACATTCCACCAAAGCTTTCTCTAACAGGACAAACTGTAATAGTATATTGCAAAACAAAATAGTTCCTCTTACAATGTGTTCTCACCAGTCTCACTGGGAAAAAGTCCTGGTTCTCTCGAACTTTCCTATATTTATACAAAAATAGCAAAATCTTTGGGTTGCCCCCACCCCGTGACCTTTGGGCTCCCCAAACATTTTAGTCTTACAATTTTGTCTTTTATGAGTGCTCATGAATCATACAAATGTTATATTTCAAATTAAGATTAAGATTTATAGGTACTTTGTAAAAAGGGACCGACTTGGTAACTGACGAACTTCCCAAGCCTAAGACACTATTCTTAATGATTACACTTGGTAATCCGTTTGTCCTTTTGAGATCCTGTTGATCTCAGACTTCTGCTATCTTCTTTTCCTTGAGCAACATCTCTGCTTCTTTCTTCAGCCAACTTGCTTCTGTGTTGTCCTCCAGCTATGAGTTCTTTGCAGTAGTAATCATCAACTAGATTTGAGAAAATATCCCATGTCTGTCTGTGATCAACACAAAAAATGCATCATTTATCCAAACCAATTTTCAATGAATGTAAATCATACTATGAATAAAAATGAGGATCAATAGTAACAACCCGGGACTGTGATTTCAACATGGAAACCTCAAACTTGATCAAAACCAAGAAATCTGTTGCCTAGGGCAAGAAAAACCCCACCGACGGGAAAACTAAAACTCTGACAGATAAAAACTTCATCAGCAAATCGGAACACATTACGTTTGTCGGTTAGTTTACTAAGATGCCGCAACAACGGGTAACCCATGGTCTAGGTGCTCTGAAGAAAAACAAAACATCGATGAAACAAAGCATTACAATGGGATTCGATACATCGGAGGTCAGAACTATTATAGAATCAGAAGGTTAGTCTGTTAAGGAACCACAATGGTAGGAATCAAGTAAACATGGCTTCCACCCACAATTATGAATTGCTCCGATTAACAAGGAAAAGCGATAAAACCATGGGATCGACCAGGGTAGGGGCTATGCATCAAAACATTCGTCATTTAGCTTCCATAACAATGGCTCTATAGAGAACAGCAGCTCCGATACACTATACAAAAGACCTCTGATAGCGAAAATAAAAATGCAGACAGTAAAATAAAATGACAGAGAAAAACACGCATCGATGAACAACAAACTTTACATCGAGTCATTCATTATAAATATTCCGCAAGGGCAGCTGCGTAGGTGACTACAACGCCGACTCATAATTCAAAAAGCTTCCAAAAATGACCAAATGAAATCACCTGTAATTCAAAACCAAGTTAAACATAGCAGCGTCAGCAGACAAAGACATTCATTCAACAATCATCCTCAAAAGATCAAACTCGCAGCAGAGTCAAGCAATTTCAATAAATCTAAGCAAGACAAAAATTAAAGGAGGGTCCAAAATTTTAAGAAATTTGGGAGAACGTTGCAGCTGCAACAATAGGTAATACATTCTTAATGGAATACAGTTTTTGGAGACAACCCATGGTATCTCATAAACCAGGCTTACTAAATATGATAGAGCCCAATAGGTGAATTTAGTAGTTTCCTAATTAGACCAAGAGCTCACGAATTAGATAAGGCATGAGTGAGTGATGATGTGTAAATGAAAGACTTGCTAATCCTAGAATATGGAGAGAAAATAATGGAGGATGGGTTGGAAACAAAAGATACCAGTTTCCTAGTTAATTAGCTTTACCTTATCCACAGAAAAGCAGGATAAAAGAAGAATAAGGAAGAATCTACAGGAAAGAGCAGTTTCTAATTCTGGGAGTCATTAAAGTGGTCAATATCAACTCATAATCATAATTAAAGTATTCATGGGGTATATATGGAAAGTGTTGACTTTGTAGTACAATTTCATGCAAACTATATAGGCTATTGGGTAGGAAATTAATCAAAATTGATTAATTATTTTAGCTTGAGTTGTGAGTGGGTTTATAATATTCCAACACCCCCCTTTAAGTATGTATTTATGATTATATCTCTAAAATAATCAGAAATATATATGCATATAGGACCCAACAATAAGGCTATGGTCACCCTTTAACAATTGTTATGTCCAAAAAGTCGAGGAAAGAGGAAAAACCACATGGGGGGAATCCTCCCTCAAGAAAGGACATCAGAGGCAAACCAAAAATGTTGAACTGCTGTTGATGTTGCTCCAAAATAAATGTTGATATATGGAGGAATCGTTTTCTTGGGAAGAAGAGAAATTTGCTCACCTGGATAAAAAAAACATAAACAATTGCAGGATGAAAACTAGGACCATGTAGAACAATTGAAATCCAATGATGTGTAAGCAAGACTGAAAGTTCTTGAGAGCTGTAATCAACTCTAAGATGACAAGATGACGTTAAATTTGAACCAGTAGATATGAAATCAACTCTAGATAGATTAAATAACTTTCCAAGTGAATGTATAATGTCTCCATCTTCATTTATACACAGAGGATATGCACAAGTGGTCATGTAGGAACTAGGATAGGTCATAAGATCAAAGAGTGTGAATTGAAAGACTCCATGGGTTGATATAACATCTAAAGAATCCAAGAGATCACATATAAGCACATAGTAGACTCATGGGACCATACTGGTAAAGTATCCTCAATGGTAGTAGTATCGGAGGAGGAAAGAGAGTGATGTTCAAAATATTGAAGGAGTCTTTGAGGATTGATTCCAATAACAAAGGAGGAGTTGCAGAAGTGCATGGGATCAAGTATTGTGAGTGGTATGACACAAATTAGACTTGATATAACTAAGAAAGATTCTAGTAATACACTGAGTTGTGCATCATGAAGGAGAGAGGTATGCACAAAGTGTGCAGGATTTGGCATATAGATCTCAGAATTCATGATAGAAGATATAGAGAACATTGAATGTGTGAGAGAACACCAACAATGGAAATGGAAGCTCCAATAGTCACTTATTCTTTGTTATTAGAATAATAATAATATAAATCAAGATCTTCAACTTCAATATATACATGAAAATATGGATCTTCAATATTTGCTTCATGGTAGGAGGATGAAGCATTCAAATCAAAGAGGGTAGAAACAACATGAACTATATGAAAAACTTGTTCATCATGATCAACTTCATCAGACAGTCTAGAGGTTGAGACATCTTGAGAGAGAGAAATAATTGAGGATATAGAGGGACTCTCCAAATTTCTAGAAGAATCCTTATTGTGCATTCCCAAAACTCTATCCAATGTTGTCAAGAGCTCCTTTGGGTTAGAAAAATCAATAAGGTAGTGCATTCTTGGAGAAATAACCATACACATAGCTCCAAATGCTCTATCATAGTCATTCAGCCAGTCACTTGGCTCTTCATAAGACTCTTCACCAGCTCCAATACATATCTCATAGATATTTTTTCTCTTTAGAGATGAAATGATCTTCAATTTCCACTCTAAATAGCTTGTGAATGGAGCAAGAATAGGAACTAATACGCTCGAATCCATTTGAAGTTGCACCTTCAAAATAAACCTACAAATTTGAAAGTAGGATTAATTAATGAGCTCTCAAATATCTGATGTCATGTAGAGTTTTGATATCCTGATGTCTGATACCATGTATAAATTATAAATCCTTGATGGCATAAATAATTTCATAAACTAACTAAGGATCTAGGCACACAACTAACCTCACAGAGAATTGCAGAGAAATAACATAAGGAGAGAAGAAGAATAGTCATGAACACACATTAGGAATAATAAATGAATGATGGTTGATATTATTACATAGGTAATACATCCTTATAAAGGAAAATAATGTTTCTAGGAGACAACTCATGCTAGCTCATAAAAAAGGCCTACTAAATATGAAAAACCCCCATAGGGGAATGAAGTAGTTTCCTAATTAGAAAAAGATCTCACGAATTAGGTAAGGCATGGGTGAGTGATGATGTGTCAAGGAAAGACTTTCTAATCTTGGAATATGGAGAGAATATAATGCAGGATGGGTTGGCAACAAAAGATACAACTTTCCAAGTTAAATAGCTTTATGTTATCCACAGAAAAGATGGATAAAAGAAGAATAAGGTAGAATCTCCCAGAAAACGCAATTACTAATTTTGGGAGTCAACAAAGTGGTCAATATCAATATAATCTTAATTAAATAACTCGTGGGGTATAGATGGCAAGTGTTGACTTTGTAGTGCAAGTTGATGGCAACTATGTAGGTCAATGGGTAGGAAATTAATAAAAATTCATTAATTATTTTATCCTAAGTTGTGAGTGGGTTTATAATATTCCAACATAAATTCAATCATGTTTCAAAGTCACCCAAGTAATTTTAAAAATGTGGATGTGGCTTCTTAATATGGTCAAAAAAATGGTTGGTCATGTTCTCGTCATTAAGTCAACCATGGTCAGTGTGAACTATGATTTGATGGTTATTTCAACCATAATTCCCTAAAGGAAATCATGGCTAAACAATGGTCAACAATGTTTCAAAGTCTACCTTAGCTTAATGTTAACTATGGATTAAACTCAACCATGCCCAGATATGGTATAATGATTGAACTTGTATAATTACTATTTTTTAATTAATATTTATTTTCTATTTATTTGTATTAATTATTCTCTATGTTTTCATTTATAAATATTTTATTTTTACTTAAAATAATAATAATAATAATACACCATTCCTTCCCTGCATGTATAACCTGAACTAACAAGACATATTAATTATAATAATATGGCTTATATACGATGATCGACATATATCAACCACTTTTAAATTTGTGGCCATGGTTAATATATGCTGATGGATGTATATAATCCATATTATTATAATCAAAATGGCTTGCTAGTATATGTATGATAAAGTTTGATATCAATCACTTTTAAATTTGTTACCATGGTTCATACACATCGATAGACATATATAAACCATATTGTTATAATCAATATGGCTTGCAAATATATGTACAATAAAGTTAATTTCAATATTTTTGTTAATAACGAAAAATAAATGATTTTTATGTACTGTTCTTGTCGGCATAATTATTTTAGGGGAATAATTGACGTAGAATGAACCATAATATTAATTCTATCTGATTGTGTTGATGGGATTCCTATTGTCTTAATAACTGAAAGATAAATTGTTTTTTCTTTATGGATATTAGGTGCACACAAGGGTCAAATTTGAAGGGTTAGTATTAATTTCAATCTGAAGGGTATACATTCATGTCACCTTTCTGTGATGAAGGGTTTTGAAAAAAATTACATTTCAATTGACATTAATAAATTAAGTATACATTTCTTAAAAAACTATGCTAAATAAAATTTAATATTTTCAATCCAATTTATGCCACTAAGGAGATAAAATCCATAATTATCAGATCAAGAAAAATAATTGTAGAAAATTAAATAGTACATTCTATCTCTAGAACAAACATAGACTTCAACATTTTTGCCAATCATATTTTATCTATCTCAATCTCCTATCCTAAAACCAACATAACCACAAGACTATTTTTGTAATTTTAAGAAGGTGGAACTTGAGATTGTGGATTTGTCCCAAACACTTTCAAAATTTATCCAAACACTTTCAAAATTTATCTCTCAAATCTCTATTTTTTAAACAAAAAGATTAAAAAATTATCTATCAAATATCCCTATTCATTTAATTAAACACCACAAAAACTTTTATAATTCATCCTTGAGTTTATATCGAGTTG
>LPNX011033268.1:316417-348416 GCA_001517045.1 Pseudotsuga menziesii | reverse complement strand
ATGATCTCCTTCATTCCAACTACTACCAATGGAAGATAAATGCTCACAGAAGAAAAAATATCATTGTTTCCATTGTTAGGGATAATGTTGATATAGGAAGTAGAGCCACTTAGTATTGACCCTTTCCCATTAATATGAATATGTGAGTAAATATCCATAAATATTGTTATTCCTCATATCTATGTATTTCCACTTACTCTTCAACAAAGGCCAAGAGGAACTTACGCTAATTTATTGCACCATGGAAGCTTCACATAATCATATACCCCATGAAAAGTATGCAATGATCTTGTGTCGATCTCATATCCAAGTATTATGAGGTGAGTGTTATAGAGAAATAAAAATTGCTTTGACCTTCCAAAACACTGGTACAATAGTAGATTTTTATGTAGTGATAACTCTACTCACTAGTCACAATATTGGTACAAAGAGAGGGGTAGATTTGTACACAACGATAACTTGAGTCACTAATCATGATCCCGGTACAAGAGTATATTTGTACCTCACAATAGCTCCACTCATGCCTTACAAGTGTGGAAATTAAAATAATATCTCATCTCGTATGGTTTTCCTGGTCAGCAATTAAAAGTTCCTAACTGGCCCTCATCATCTGTCCCTAGTAGAAATGAAACATGAATGGTGAGGTGGGTTTCTCAACCAACCTATAGAAATCCGACAAGGAATTCTCAGGAAGGGATAATTTTTGGGGTGAAATTTATCCCATGGGCTATTTTTTCATGTTTTTCTCCAAAAAAAGATTCACCATTTTGAATTTTTGGAAGCCCCTTTTCGCCCAATTTTGATGGGGTAAAAAATTTTCACCCTAAAAATTGCCAAATTATTATATAAACAATATAAAATAATTGGAAATAAATTTTGTTTTTGAAAAGGATTGCCAAACATTTTATAGTTAGTGTTTTAAGAATTGGTATGATTCGCCAACATTTTTACACTTTCAATTAAGAATGGTTCCTTAAAATCATCCGTGTTCTCAGGTAAGGTATAGTATAGGAAAAAGGTACGTTCCATGTATTTAATTTTTTTTGGTTATGCTCGACAAAAAGTAACCAACCTATTGCACAACATTTAATGCGAAAAAAACAGTAAACGGTTGCGATTCAACAGACTGCAACATTGTTTCCAACATATTAAAAGCTGCTAAACAAGCCAAATATTAATCACCTTATGCTCCCACATGACCAGAAAAGGCCAACAGTACAACAATTTTAGATAATTATCACTCTACACTCAATATAGAGAATTTTATAAATGTTTATCTACACAATACCTTAACCTTTCTCTTCACCAACCATTCGATAACCTTCTAAGAGCTATGAGAATATATGGGAGGAGGTGATGACTAAATTAATGTCTAAATATTCTCTATCACCTGTTCATTAATGTGTATGTAATGTGTATCACTATTTTGAGTGATACTAGTATAGTGTTGTAAAAAGATCCCTAATATAATGTCTTAACATAACAATGACTTGTTTATATTTTAGATGGAAAAAACAATACCACTACATGGGTAAAATTTTGAAGATGTTTACTTCCATAAGGAGAAGGATTCTTATTGAATTGAATGAGAAAATTATAAAGTTGTATTTCAGTATTCAAGGATATGATTCATATAAAGTATACTTTACCTCTTATACATATGGATACACAACAAGGTTAGATGGTTGGATACAAACAAGGTCGTTGTTGACTTTGACTAGAAGGTCTAGAAGGTTTAACTAGTTTTTTTTAAATCTAATTATATTATCACTTTTTTTTTTTTAGACAATAACGGGTAGATTTGTATTAATTGCTTTCTAGTTAACCAGAATCTGTAGCGTACAAAGGGATGATGACCTCTAACAGTGCTCTCATCCTTCTTATGAGTTAAGAATATCTTGGGAGATAAATCCCACTTGCTTCTAGATATTTTTCAAGAACAAGCCAAAAATTGCTTACAAGAGTAAACTCTCACGAATTGTGAGAAAAAAAGAGTGCAGAAGAAAAACATTAATTAGAAGGGGAGGGAAAATGGCCCCTGATAAAAGGGCCTAATCGCTTCTGAGATCCCAGATAAATGTTTGAGGTTGCTTCCTTTTCCATGTGCTCTTTATTGGTATTCCGCCCTCTAGTGAGAGGAGGAGAAGGGGATGAGAAATATTTAGGATCGAAGCTTTCCTCTGACCCAGAGGAAGGGACTAAGGAGGCCAGTCTTGCTTGAGCTGAAGTCTCATGATCTAACGTTCAACCATATCTTTTGGAGCCTGAAGGAGCAAGGTTGGGAGAAGATTCTTTCACGGTTGGGGCAGTGAAAGTAGTCACCGAGGGGTCAGAAGGATCTGATGGGGACACGTGCAGCACCATATCTTTTTCTACTACAGTCTCTTGAGCATCGAATTCCTACAGAACTTCAAAGATGTTATTGTTTTCTAGCGGAGGAGAGAATGCTTTAGGAGGAGGGGGAGGATCTTGAGGGGGATCCTTTTTCTGTTGAGGCTCCTTTCGTTGGGGAAGATGGCGCTGACTAGTAACCATCTGAAATTCTACTTCTTTAGATGCAAGGGGATTTGTTGATTTCTGAGATTCGAGAAGATTGGGGTAGATTTTGGAAAAATGGCCATAAACATGGAAAAAGTTACATTTGAATGAAATCTACTTGTAGTCCAGCTCTTAGATGTGGCTCTATTCTCCTACAGTAAGCTTTAAGGCCTCCAAAATCAATTTTTCAAGGTTTTCCTCTATGCAAATGTGGGCACATGTACACTAACCCCCTTTTGGATCTGCGCTATCGATATAGCACCCTAGCTTATTACCAATGTCCTCCAGAGAGATTTTCCCCAGAGATGAAGTGGTAGATGAGGCAGTCTTACCCAGAATGGTGGGACTGTGATCTCTACTTTGGGGTTAAAACCCAGAGTCTAAGGGGATAAAAAAATCCCTCTCGAGCCCATGAAAAAGGGACCCAATAAAAAAACTAGGTCATGTTATTCCTTATTCAATAACATAAAAACAAAATAACCCCTACTAGTTGCAAAGAGAGAGACCTATCCTTGCAAAATAGGGTTCCATTGTTCATCAATCCAAATCTTGACCGTCTTAGGGCTTGGCCACAACCCTATAAACTTGCCGATCAAAGCTTTCTATGAAAGAATAAGTGCTTTCCAGCATGGATTTGAAGGAGAGAGTTCTAGAGAGGGGATCTCAGCAATATTCTTCATGAATTTAGAGGGAGGAAGAGAGGCATCCTGAGGAGCGACTGCTTGAACAAGGGCCTTAAAGGATAGAAGCCGTGCTTGGATCTCCATATCCAAAGAAACCCCTACGAGAGACAGCCACAACCAGCAAACGGATTTGGAAGCCACTGGGTAGCAATGAGAAAAGCCAGAAGAGAGGAGGGAGGCCTTCGATAGCCAGAGAGGCAGGAAGGGAAATGACCTTTGATATCCTAAGAGCGAGCACTAGGTGACAGCTAGGGAAACCCTAGCCGCACAGAGTGAAACAACATCTCCATCTTGACCCTTTATATGTCTCAATTGTTACGGCATAAGTGAAATTCAATTTCGAATTATATTATTATTATTATCCATTGACTAAAGTAAGTTATTTATTATATATTCTTACCTTTTATACAATTTTCCTCCCAATTCTAGAGAGACATTAGATAATTTATAAAATGAGCATTATTCCAAGAAAAATAACATTTTCATGGCTCCTATCTAGGCTTTCTATTTGTAGCAACCTAGAGGGTCAAATCCTTGTAGGTTGCTAGTTAAATTTATCTACTATAATAGATTTGAATGCTAATATTTCATTTCATTCTGCACTTAAATCGTGATAATAAAATTTTCCAGTTGTTCTAACAATTTCAATTATACATACGTATCATAGAATTTAAATTATTTAGAAATGAACAGTGGAATTTAACAATTCAAATCTCTATTCACAAGGAACTAATTGATGCAGGTAATAATTTTCAAGTTAACATCAATTCACTAACAAAGTGTAAATGAGAAAATTACGAAAAAGAAGGGAAACTCCATCGATGCTTGAACCCATTGAACTCCCTTGGAGCTTGAACGTATTCAACTGTGTTGAATTTAAGTAGTTTTTAATTCACCGAATCGCCATCATCCACTTGCCTAGTGTCGAACCACAGTTTAAACTCCCATCAAACTATAGGCCTAGTCAATTCCTTATCCCCAAGAATCCATTTGGCGTCTTGACCCTTTGTGCCCATGGCTCATCAAACAACAATTCCCAATTGGTATTCTTGAGATCTCTAAAAATAACATTAACATAGATCTGTAACCTAGTTATGATATTCCAAGATAATTTTCACTCCATGATGTCCTAAGATCTCCCATAAGGCGCTTTCTTACCCCCCCAGCAATCAATGCTCCTTTTATCTTTACCATTTTCTTGCTTGCACTCAAATATATCCTCCCCATCAAATCAATTATTACACATCCAAATATTGCTACACATTGCAAGAAAAAACCATAAGAATAATCAAAGAATAAAATATAAAAAAATCAATCAACCCACCCACTCACACACCATAATAAATGTATTGGAGAATAATTAATAATAAACCAAGCACACATAATATAGAGAAACAATCCACCAATCAACTTTCATGCATATCTCAATAAATATACTTGACATTAATTAATAATAACAAAATAAACATAATGTATACAAAGAATCCATCAACCAACTCACATATATTAATAAATATATTTGAGAACAATCAATATAAACAAAGAAAATATAATATAGACCAATAGTTCACCAAGCAACTTGCACATATTAATAAATATATTTGAGAGAGATTAAATCACAATGAAGGCTTACAATTATTATTTCATGTACAATAACACTAATTAGTCCATCAATCAAACTCAATCTAGAATATTGGAAATTAATTACTAATAAAACCCCATAATACAATTATTTGTGCATTTTAAAAATATATTTTATATCCTATCAATTTTATCCCTTAATATGGATATCACATCGAGCATATTATATTTATATAATATCTAGGAGAGTTATTGAATCCAAATATATATACAACCTATGATTAGGAATTTACTAAATATTAATATACTATTTTTTTACATAATCAATTTCCATCCCACACTGATGTAGAACTACAACATACGAAGAAATCCTACTTAGACAACTACTTCTTCATACTAGCCATCAGAGTAGTGTACTCATCTAAGGTGTGTATACTTGGTCAGGGTATACATACCATACATGGTAACTAAGAGTTACCAATAAGTTGTTTTTAATGCATAATATATTTGTGGGATGTTGAACTTTGGTTCCATACTAGGCAAGTGTATGATGGGGCCTTCCAAACTCTCTAGCTTAAGAATCCATTTGGATTCTCGGCCCTTTGTTCCCATGGATCCTTGAACACCAATTCCTAGTTGGTATCCTTGGGATCTCTAAAAAAAATAGTAACATATCAATTACTTAGTAATGATATTGTTAGAGTTTTTTCACCCAATGATTTCCTAAGGTCTCCCATATGAACTTTCCCCCCCCCCGAACAACTAATCATCCTTTTCTCTTTATCCATTTCATTCTTGCACTCAAAGCTATCCTCCCCATCAAACCAAATCTTACACATCCCAATATTGCAACACACTTTAAGAAAAAACGATAAAAATAATAAAAGAATAAATGTGAAAAATTCATGGCACCTACCCAATCACACGGTGTAATAAATGTATGAGAGAATAATTAACAATAATAATAAATAATAATATATAGAAACAATCCACCAACCGAATCTCATGTATATCTCAATAAACATATTTGAGAATAATTTATAATAATAAAATAAACATAATCATTATACAAACAATCCTCCAAGCAACTATCATATCTTAATAAATATATTTGAGAACAATCAATATAAACAAGGAAAATAGAGTGTACGCCGATAGTTCACCAACCAACTTCCACATCTTAATAAATATATTTGAGAGAGATTAAATCACAATGAAGAATTGCAATTATTTTGTCTTGTACAGTAACACTAATGAGACCATCAATCAATCTCAATTTAGAATATTGGAAATTAATTACTCATAAAATCCCATAATACACTTATTTGGGAATTTTAAATCTATTTTTTAAATCCTATCAATTTTATCCCTTTTTATGGATATTGTACTTATTATATCATATTGAGTGTATTACATTTATATAATATTTAGGTGAGTTACTGAATCCAAATATCTATAGAACCTATGATTAAAAATTTACTAAATATTAATATATTATTTTTTCCCATAATCAACACACATCGATGTAGAACTACAAAAGATGAATAAATCCTATTTAGACAACTACTTCATCATACTAGCCATCATACTAGTTTACTCATCTAATATGTGTATACATGGCTAGGGTATATTTACCATACATGGGTAATATGAGTTAGCAATAAGTTGTTTTTAAAGATAATACACACACACACATGTATATCTGTGTGTGTGTGCGTGTGTACATGTGTGTTGTGTGTTCATCAATCAAACATCTATAAGAATAATCACAATACATCAATTATCCTTTTTCTACCAGTAAGATTTATAGTGATTACTCACTCATAATATTTAACCACCAATCAAAGTTTATTCAACATTAACTAATTATCACATCAAGGTTACTAAGAAGAAATAAACACACATTCTTCTCCCAATAGATTTAGCAAATAAATAAAAGATAGTATTGCTTCCCATAATCCACGACTAACATAGAATCACCCATCCTCTCTAACTTACTCCCACTCTCATCCTATCCTTCCTATGCTAAAATATGTTCTAGCATCAGCTATACTAACCTAACCACTCATAATACCATCAAGTGGAAGTTTCGACAAGAATATACAAACTTGTAGGAAAATACCAATCATCACCACAAGTCTAGGGGAGAGTGTCCACCACTACCCTCCCACGACTCCAACGAAATGTTCCTGTATGCAATGAGAACATGCCACACACATCTTGAAAGGAAACCGATTATGATTTATCTTTCTAGATTAGATGGTTCACGTATATTAGATTGGATCTATTAGATCAAGAACAAATCTTAGAACCATATACTACATCCCATGGATTGAAGGAAAATAAATTCAATATTGCGACTCTTTGGATAATAATGTCAAATATGGAGGAGGAAGAAGTACATATATAAATGTATCAGTTTCATAGTATAGTCAACTCATACATTCATAAGCTTGAACATTCATTACTCAGAAATGATTTCTAATAATGAACGAAAAGTATTTTGAATGAAAACAATGAAACATAGGAAAATACAACAAAGATTTACCATATAAGGATCTACAATTCAAAAATAATTAATGTAATGTACATCATTCATTCATCTCACTCAAATAAGAGGACAAATGCATGGAGACACATAGATGCACAATATGATATTAAATTCATAGGGGTTCTTCAATAATAGAATATCAATGAGTTTTCAATACAATCCCGTATATTCGTTTTAGCTTTTGAACCCCCTTCTTTCTTGTTTCTTGGAGTAAACTTTCTACCCGACTATTTGCACCGATCGGACGACCAGCAACACGTGATGTGACAGCTCACGCGAGCTAGGTCATCCGATCGGTGCAAATGATCGGGTAGAAAAGTTACTCCTTCTTTCTTCCTAAAGGATAGAAATCCCCCCTTCTCGAGACTACATTTTATAATCTAATAACCTGTTTTTCAGAGATGTGGATCTAGATTCTAACTCGCTTTGTGGAAGTCCTAGAACCACTCGATCTTATTTATTAAAAATATATTTTAATAATTTAACTAATGCCAACAAATCTGAGATTTGTTTTCCAATAATGGGATTGGAGAAGATGGATTTACACTCGTGACGAATTCTCTATTTCACTTTCTTACAAATGACATATTATTTTTTAGTCTCTATATAGACACTCCTTAAGACGCGCAACTAGATTTTCTTGAGATGGCCACGTGCTATTTAGAGAAAATGTTAAAAAATATGAAAATAATCATCATTGTATTTGAATATGATGAGGAACATACAACTCAATCAATTGACGATAAGGGGCGTTTAACAACAACTTCAAAAATCATTTTATCTTTCATTATATGTATTCTTGTAACTGCATCTCTTATGGACTTACTAACTTGCTACAAAATTGTGCGTCCTTCTCGTCCTTCTCATTGGTTTCATGAGATCACGAGTCCCTAGATAGTAATTGTTCACAAGAATCATAATATTTAACATTAGTGATTCCAACAATTCTTTATAATTTTAAGATTACATATGCTAAGCTAGATATCATTAATGTTCAATTCAATTTCACTACAATAGCATATGCAGGATCACTGAAAGAAATAAAATCACAAGATAAACATAGATTTATCCTCAAAAACCTTCTAAGGAAAGAAAACCTAAAAAACCTTCATCTATATAGATGTATCAAAAGTACAAAGATAAAACCCCAAACGGGCGCTCCTTCTCCTAGAATATATATATCTCCTATGTGTTATACAAAAGTGAATGTGTGTGTTTAAACGAGGAACACATGTCAACTATTTATACACTTTCTTCCACTTGAATTTTTCCCTAGCAAGTTGGCCCCCAAAAATTTACTGGGACGACTTCACCTAGGAAGACACAAAATAATATTATATTATATTCAAGAGGGTTCTATTGACCCTACTTACAATGAAGGTTTTACCTCATGACTCTATGGTTTTACCTCATGACTCTATGATGAACAAATACAATAGTAACATCTCGACGGAGGAATAGAACATATACGACATGTTACATCAATAAAATACATTTATAATATTCTTTGAAGTTACAATATTTCAACACTCCCCCTTAACGAGAAGAGTATTCCACTGAGAACAACAACATCAACTGTAGGAGCAAGGAGAGAGAGCATCTCCAACATCATCAAGGTGATACATCTATACATCATTGGAAGTTTTCAATAATCATCAACATCTTGAACAGTTACTGGAACATATTTAACATATTTAGTACTGGAACATCATCTTCTATAGCTCCTCAGCACTGGCCAAAGATCGAGGGAAGCATCCACTTTTAGAAAGGAGAATCTAATTGTTTCTATATATACTCAACGGCCCTACCAAAGAGAAAAGTTCTAATGTCCCTTAAATCCATAAATAAATAAATAAAATTTATATGGTCCATAAACTATTAGGATCTAAGGGTCATAAAAAGTCACTTTAGTATTGTATAAAATTATTAGGAACAATACTTGTATTCATGTTATGGATTTCTCTCCTAGGTTAATACATGGTATTCTAATTACAGTTATATTTATTATCGTTTATTTGTATACGTATGTTTCTTGTATATTTATGTTGTTTACTTGTTTAATGATGTTTCTGGTGCGATTCAAAGTCTACTTACTTCCTACTTGTTTATAATGTATGTTTATTACGTAACCTAGTCTTATTTACTAAAATGCCATGGTTAGGCTTAGCTCTTCTTCTAAAGGGAAAAGAGTGGCTGGATTTACCTAATGACTCAATGAAAAGGTATGAAGGTCTCTATGACTTGGGCTTACTTAGTTTGTTATGAACTAATGCAAGATGAACACATTGTTTGCACATGCTAGGTACCACCACTATGCTGAGTGTATGGTTCTTAATGAAGTAAATTGATCCAACATTAAAGGTTTGAGCTTTAAAAAAATAAAAAAACCTAAGGGTTAAGTAGCTTAGAGGAAGGCATAAATACAAAAGGGAGAAATACAAACTATATGGAGTGGGTAAAGATTTAAAACTTGGTGGGAGTGGTTGCGGCATTAATGAAGGCCATGTGGAGGCCTCGTGGTCACATACCACAGTAGCTAAGGAACAAAATGTGATTTTCTATGGTTTCAAAACCCTATTTTGCATACCAAGTTGGATGAGGGGAGAGAAATCCCTCATTGTGGTTTTTGTTGGTAGATGCGTGGGAAGTGGGTTATAGGATCACCCAGTTTGCTCAGGCATAAATCCCTTCCCCGTAGCATATACTCTATTTGTTTTTGTTTTTATTAACTGCAAGAACTTCTAATCACTGATTGGTTTCATGGAAGGTTGACACTGCGTTGGGGTAGGCTCACGACTGAGGGAAAAGAAAACCATCATACGAAACAGGGTAAGCCCATGTTCAGGAGTCCTTTGCATCTGGTTGGCCATTCTGCATTTCCTAAGGGATTTGGGGATACGTTGTTGTGGTTTTAATTGTTTTCCTTTTAGAGTTATAAGGGTTTGTTTGGAAGTCGCTCAGTCTTTCCATACTAAATGTAAGGGTTTTGTAAATGATACAGTGCTTAGAAAATTCGTGGGTTTAATTGTTTTATGAGCCTGTGAAGGCATTTAATGAATTTGTAAATTTATTTTTTATTGTGGGTGGAACCTATCTAAACCCATTTTCTGGAATTGCAAGGTTGTTGTCATTCTATTTCATGTGCTCGATATTTGGCTCAAACGTTGATAGTTGGGGAATGGTGAAGTAAATCGTGGAATTTTAACATCTTTGTGATTTTTAGTTTTGAATGTATCATGTACATTCCCAACTAAATTTTTTCTGGATGAAATTATTTGTGCTTTAAATGTTTGCTCTGTGCGTTTTAAAACAATGTCTCGAAAAATGTAGTTTTGATTATGGTGGTGATATACTGTTAGCGGTGCCATTGCCAACAATGACATTATAGTTAAAATTGTTCGTATTTACTATTCAAGGGTGAACTTTTTAGTTTGTTTCGCTTCTCTACAGAAGCACAAGAAAATCCCCAACTCCATTTACCTATATAATCTAGGTGTCACATTGAAATGATTTTTTTATGGCAGCGCTAGAAGCGCGGGCCCTCCTTTTATAGGATGGATGCAAAGATCACTCTGTGGGATTTGATGGTTGGTTGGTTATCGTGATACCTTAGTTCACTTATCTGGATGGCTATGTAATTCTATTTAATTCTTTTTAATGCTTTAAGTAGGATTTCAACCAATTCTATGCATATTTTATGTCCATAGTTATATTTGTATTTATGGAAATGTTGATATCGTGGATTTGGACTCTAAGGGATTCAACCTATCTATGGTAATTTAATCTGTTTTATCACTAACATGTATATGTTTTAGTTAAATGTTAGTTTATATACTAGCTATATTTGTAACCCTTCATGGATGTTGTGTAATAATATGCTAAGCGGTTATTCTAGGTTTATAACCCTGCGTGATGATTTATTCAAGTGGTAGTTATAATCTAGATTTAATATACAAAGCTCGAGCACGAGCTCCGCTTGGAAATGTCTCGGTCCTAAATTTAAATGGTTATATAATTTATTTATTTTCAGTGGCTATTATATTATAATATCTATGATTTCTATGTGCGAGGACTCTCTGTGAAGAAAACCCTGTTCGATATGTTTTTGAAATGGTTTATCATAATATATTTAAGGGATTAACCCTAGATTCTAGGCTAAACCCTAAGACAATTGCAAAATATTTGGAAATAAATTAGCATAATCCTTATAAGAGATTAATCCTAGATTTAATCCTAAACCATCAAACATTTTAAAACATTTATTCAGGTTTATGAAGGATGATTTACATCTTTCAATACAACACTTGATCACTGTAATACCAGCCTATAAACATATTTAAAACATAAATAAAATATGATATAGGGTAAACCTCTTACCTGCAGTTGCGTAGCTTGTAATAGGTCTATGACCTTGCACACTTCAACACAGAGTTAATAGGAAATCTTCTGTTTCTCACCTGTGGAATGGTAACCGAATGACCTCAGAACTACCACGTTCCTACCAACCTTGACCCGGAACCATTTCTAGCTCTTAACCGGATCCCCATGATATGGATCCAACATGTAAGAGAAAACTAGAACTCCTAAGGATGAGGTTGTTCGTATTTGGAAGTTGGGCTCTGTATTCTCTAAGTGTTGGGTTTGGAAATTCTCTCCAATCCCATCTAGAATAATAATGATCAGATAACCCAATCCTTCTCTTGGATTTTGATCTTATAGATATTCTTTGGAAAAAGACTTAAATTAAATCAAGATTTTAATAATTTCTTGAAAATAATTCTTAGTTTCATTTTTATGTAATATATACTAATTTTTGATAAGTAGGAACTTTCTACTAGTTCCTACTTTAGTTTAGAAAATAATCTTTATGTATATATTTAGTTTATTAGATAATATATACATAGACTTTTTCTTCTAGTACTTTTGTTATCTTTATTTATTTTCACACACACACACACATATTATTCTCATAAGTGTATGTGACTTCACTTAGATCTTTTACATATATTTATTAAAATAACTTGGTATAAAACTACATACATACATACATATATATATGAGGGATGATTTTAAAGAACCATTAAGATTTAAAAGTGTATAAATGTTGGCGAATCTTACCAATTCTTAAAATTCCAACTATAAAATGTTTGGTTATATTTTCAAAAAATATTTTAACTTCCAAGGATTTTATATCGTTTATATAATAATTTGGCATTTTTAGGGTGAAAATAGTTTACCCCATCAAAACTGGGTGAAACAGGGCGTCAAAAAATGCAAAATGGCGAATCGTTTTTTGGAGAAAAACCCCTAAAAATAGCTCATGGGATAAATTTTGTCCCTAAAATAATCCATGATATCTATATCTATATCTATCTATCTATATATCTATCTATCTATCTATCTATATATATTCAAACTAATCATCTATTTTTATTCATGCATTAAATATAATAATTGTTTTGTTGATGCCTCCTTAGTTTATGTTAATTCTTTTATCAAGGCCTCGTGTGGGGTTTGGTCGGTCAAGTAGGATAGGTAGCCCTAGATTTTCTTGCATGTTGGATTACCTCGTATTCATGGAAATATATTGCAGTCCTTAACGCGAAATAGATTGTGATTTCAATTAATCAACATAAATAAGCATGATGAAGGTTGATGCTTTTCGGAGTCTTTTCAACTCAAAACCCTTAATGAAAGTAATCCCTAGTGATATTCAGAGCTTATGCTCAACACTATCAAACGGACGTTACACTAGTGCAATTATAGAACCTTTTTCTCAACAGTAGTACTAAAATGCATTTCTACAATACACCTAGGGATAAAATGGCCAATGATCTCTTGCTCCAGAGATTATGCTCAACATCATGGTGGAGTGCCCTAGGGCTTATTCCCAACACTTTCATCCTTTTCTTGATGTGGCTACGTATGTGATCCAGATATTAGGCTCAACACATTGTCCCATAACCCATGTGCTCGAGGGATTGTGCGTAATATTTTTATCCTTTACTTGTTGGGGTTACATATGTGCTCCAAATATTACACTCAACATATAGCGTCATAACCCATGTGCTCCAATGCTTATTCCCAACACATCATAGAAATCAATCATGTATATCAGTCTCTTGCACGATACATGACCAAAAATATGATCTCAGTATATTAGGGCTTGTGCCCAATCACATAATAAATAAATCCAGTACATTGGGGCCTATGCTGAGTACAACAACAATAGTCCTTGTCTAACAGGGCATTTTCCCAATATATAATCATATAATCAAAGCAGTTAAACATGTGCATCAGATCTTATGCCCAGTATATCTATATAACCAACATAAATCATGTGCAGTGGGGCATACGTCCAATATAATATATAACATCAAACTAAGTCATGTGTAGTGGAGTTCATGCCCAATATAATCAAGGTCAAAATTTGGGATATTACATCCCTCCCCTCTTACAACAACATCATCCCGGTGTTATCACGACTAGAAATGAAAACATGAAACAAGGTGGGGTAATCCTCTTTCATGGTAGTTTCATTCTCCCATGTGGTCTCATCGGGCCCAAATTGCTTCCATTGCAATTTTAGCTGGACAATAGTTCACTTTCTGTGCTGTAATTCCCTCTTTTACAAAATGTGAAGGAACTCTAGTATAAAATCCCCTTCAAGTTCCACCTGTAGTAAAGACCAATCAATCACATGTTTAGTATCATAGACATATTTCTTCAATAAAGATGCGTGAAAAACATTATGAAATTTTACATGAGCAGGCAAAGCTAATTCATATTCCACTGGCCCTTTCTTGGCCAGTATCTCAAAGGGTCCACAAAATATTGGTTCCGACTTTCTACACCTCCTTAGTCTCAATGACATTCTTTTTCTTTTTACTTTTAAATAAACATGTTCACCGACTTGGAAATATTTATCCGTTCTATTTTTATCCACATAACATTTTTTGCAATCTTGTGCTTCTTTTAGATTCTATTGCACTTTGGTGACTAACTATTCTAGGTCTTTTAGTAAATATGGCCCTAGCACGAGCCTATCTACTTAGCTATCCCAAGTCACCGATGTCCTACACTTTCTGCCATAGAGTACCTCGAAGGGACACATTTTGGCAGAGGTTTGGTACCCGTTGTTTTATGCAATCTCTGCGATGTGCAAGTAATCCTCCCACTCTGTTGGATTGTTCATTACGTACATTCTAAGCATTCCCTCCAAGATTTGATTTACTCGTTCCATCTATCCGTCTCTCTGTGGGTGGAAGGCGGTAGTGAAATTTAATTATGTCTCTAATATGGAGAATAAAGATCTCCAGAAGTTACTAGTAAATTTTTTATCTCATTCCGAGATGATTTCCTTGGGTATCCCATGCAATCAAAATATTTCTTTTAAAAAAAAATCAGCAGTGTGAACTTCTTTGTTTGTTGAATTCATTGGAATAAAGTGTGCCGCTTTGGACAACTTGTAAAGTACTACAAAAATGGAATCATTCTATTACTTTAAAAATAAAAAATTAAGTTTTGAAAATATATTTATGCAGTGGATGTTCAGTAGCGATCCCATAAGGTCTCTAAGTGTTCGAAACTGGTCTTTGATACCCCTTGTTATTTCCCTTAAACCCGTAAAAAAAAATTGTATGGTCTAGAAACTATCAGGATCTAAGGGTAAACAAAAATCACTTCAGTATTGTATAAACTGATTAGAAACAATACTTGTATTCATGTTTTGGATTTCTGTTGTAGGTTAATAAATGATATTCTAATTATCGTGATATTTATCGTCGTTTATTTGTATACTGTTGTTTCTTGTATATTTATATCATTTCTTTGTTTAATGATGTTTCTGGCATGATTCAGAGTCTAATTACTTCCTACTTGTTTATAATAGATGTTTATCATGTAACCTACTCTTATTTACTAAAATGTCATTGCTAACTTACTTATACTTCTAAAGGGAAAAGAGTGGGTGGATTTACCTAACAACTCAACGAAAAGGTATGAATGAGTCTATGACTTGGGCTTACTTAGTTCATTATGAACTAATGCAAGAGGAATGTGTTGTTTGCAAATGCTAGGTAACACCCTTATGTTGAGTGTATGGTTCTTAGTGAAGTAAATTGATCCAACATTAAAGGTTTTATATTTAAAACAATAAAACAACCTAAGGGTTAAGTATGCTTAAAGGAAGGAATACATACAAAAGGGAGAAATCCAAACTATATGGAGTGGGTAATGATTTAAAACTTGGTGGGAGTGGTTGCAGCATTAATGAAGGCCATGTGGAGGCCTCGTGGTCACCTCCCACGTTTGCTAAGTCAAAAAATGCAATTTTCTATGGTTTCATGGCAGGTTGGCACTGTGTTGGAGCAGGCTCACAACTCGGGGAAAATAAGACCATCACACCAAACCTGGTAAGTCCACGTTCATGAGTACTTTGCATCTGATTTTCCATTCTACATTTTTGAAGGGATTTGGGGATGCACTGTTTTTGGTTTTAATGGTTTTGCTTTCAGAGTTACAAGGGTTTATTTGGAAGTCTCTCAATATTTCCATACTAAATGGAAGGGTTTTGTAAATGATACATTGCTCAGAAAATTCATGGGATCAAATGTTTTATGACCCTATTCGGGCATTTAATGAATTTGTATGTTTATTTTTTACCATGGGTGGAACCTATCTAAACCCATTTTCTAGAATTGCAAGGTTGTGGTTGTTTTCTTTCATGTGATCTATATTTGGTTCAAACATTGATAACAGGGGAATGGTGAAGTAAATTGTGGAATTTTAACATCTCTTTGTTTTTTAGTATGAATGTATCATGTACATTCCTAGCTAAATGTTGTCTGGATGAAACGGTTTGTTCTTTAAAAGTTTTTCTCTATGTGCTTTAAAAGAATGTCTGGGAAAATGTAGTTTTCATTATGGTGGTGATATATTGTTAGCGGTGTCATTCCCAGCAATGGAACTGTAGTTAAAAATGTGTGTATTTACTATTCAAGGGTGAAGTATCTAGTTTGCTTCGCTTCTCTACAGAAGCATAGGAAACACCCTAACTCTTTTTTCCTATAGAATCTAGATCTCACAATGAAATGATTTTTTATGCCAATGCTAGAAGCATGGCCCTTCCTTTTACAGGATGGCTGGAAAAATTATTCTATGGGACTTGATGCTTGGTTGGTTATCGTGATACCTTAGTTCACTTATCTGGATAGCTATGTAATTCCATTTAATTCTTTTTAATGCTTTAAGAAGGATTTCAACCAATTCTATGTGTATTTTATGGAGTGATATTCGTAGTTCTGAAAATGTTGATATCGTGGATTTGGACTCCAAGCAATTTGACCCATCTATGGTTCTTTTCTCTATTTTATTGTTGGGATGTAGATGTTTTAGATAAATGTTAGTTTATATTCTGGGTATATTTGTAACCCTTCATGGATGTTCTGCAATAGATTGATAAGCGTTTATTCTAGGTTTATAACCCTGCATGATGATTTGTTCAAGTGCTGAGTTTATAATATAGATTTACTATGCAGATCTCAAGCACAAGCTTGCTCTCATGGAACGATCTTCGCTTGGAAAAGTCTTGGTCCTAAATTTAAATGGTTAAATAATTTATTAATTTTCAGTGGTTGTTATGTTCTAAGATCTATGATTTCTATGCGTGAGGACTCTGTGTGGAAACAACGATGTTCAATATGTTTTGGTAATGGTTTATCATAATCTTCTTAAGGGCTGAGCCCTATATTCTAGTCTAAACCCTAAGACAATTTTAAAATATTTGGAAATAGATTAACATAATTCTTATAAGATATTAATCCTATATTTTATCCTAAACCATAAAACATTTAAAAACATTTATTCAGGTTTATGAAGGATGATTTACATCCTTCAATAAAAACCCCAACATCATTTTAATCTCACCCTATAAACACATTTAAAAACATAAATAAAATTGGATATCGGATAAACCTCTTACCTGCAATTGCGTAGCTTTTAATAGCTCTATTTGCCTTGCACACTTCAACATAAAATTAATTGGAAATACTCTATTTATAACCTATGGAATGGTAATCAGATGACCTCAGAATGACCACATTCCTCCTAGCTTTGACCCAGAATTGTTCCTGGTTCTTAATCGGATGAGGATGGCTCCAACATGCAAGAGAAAACTATCACTCCTAAGGATGAGGATGCTGGTTTTTGGAAGTTGGGCTCTATATTATTTAAGTACTAGGTTTGGAAATTCTCTCCAATCCCATCTAGAATAAGAATGATAAGATCCCCTAAGACTTTCTCTTGGATTTTTCTCTTATATTTATTCTTTGGAAAATGGGAAGTTGGTTAACTTCACTTAAATCAATATTTTAAAATTTTCTTGAAAATAATTCTTAGTTTGATTTTTATGTAATATATATTAATTTTTTATAACCAGGAACTTTCTACTAGTTCCTACTTGAGTTTAGAAAAGAATCTGTATTTATATATTTAGTTTATAAGATATTATATATACAGACTTTTACTTAGTACTTTTTTTTTATCTTTATTTCTTTTCTCTCTCTCAAACACACATATACATATATTATTCTCATAAGTGTATCTAGACTTCACTTAGATATTTTATCTGTATTTATTAAAATAAATTAGTATATATATATAAACTTACTTATTTAATTTAATCATCTATTATTATCCATGTATTAAATAGCATAATTGTTTATTCGATGCTTCCTTAGTTTATGTTAATTATTTTAAGAAGACCTCCTATCGGGTTTGGTCACTCAACTAGGATATGTAGCCCTAGATTTCCTTGGATAGTCATTGATGAGAAATAGATGGTGATTTCAATTAATAAACTTAAATAAGTATGATGAAGGTTGGTGCTATTCAGAGTCTTTCCAACTCAACACCCTTATTTAAAGTAACCCCTAGTGATTTTCAAATCTTATGCTCAACACTATCAAATGGGCATTACACTAGTGCATATCCTTTTTCTCAACACTAGTACTAAGATGCATTTGTACAATACACCTAGGGATACAATGGCCAAACATTTGATGCTCTAGAGATTATGCTCAACATCATGTTGGAGTGCTCCAGGGCTTATCCCCAACACTTTCATCATTTAGTTGCTGGGGTTACCTATGTGCTCCATAGCTTACGCTCAACACATAGTCTCATAACCCATGTGCTCGAGGGCTTATGGACAACACTTTTATCCTTTAGTTGTTGGGGTTACCTATGTGTTCCAGAGCTTGCACTCAACCCATAGCCTTGTAAGTCTTGTGCTCAAGGGATTATTTCCAACACATCATACAAATCAATAATGTATATCTGCCTTTTGCACAATACATCACCAAAAATATCATCTCAGTATATTAGGGCTTGTGCGTAATTACATAATAAATAAATAAAGTACATCCGGGCCTATGCCCAGTGCAACAACAATAGTCCTTGTCCAACAGGGCATATGGCTAATATATAATCATATAATCAAAATAGTAACACATATTCGTTGGATCTTATGCCCAATATAATCTTTCGTCTTATCCATTTGGAGAGGCTTTGGACTATAAGAGTTCTACACAGAACGGGCTACACTGGCTACACACAAGACCTAGATTTGATTTATGAACTTGATTACAGTCACTGAACTCATTACTATTGCAATGCAAAGAGAGATGAGATAGGAAATAAATACAGGAAAAATTGAGCTTAAACTATAAAAACAGTAGAAAGATTCTATAGCAATCATGATTGAAAGATATTATGTCATAGAAAAAGTAAATAATAATTTTTTTAACTATGTTGGTTTAATATGTATACATTGTAGAATTATGGATGGGATATTTTAATAGAAGATCTGTTATCACCAATATGGAAATTCAATTTCTATGAATGTGGCACAAGTTCAGTTTTGAGCGTCCGGGATGATTTTTGGATGTCATCTTTTAATACAATTATGAGTTTAGTTATTATGATAGGTGGTTTTATTAGAAATTTTGGAGTAGAAAAATATTTGTGTTTTTTATTTATGGACATTGTACTATCCATTTGATAATCATAATAATAATAATAATATATTTTTAAGGCCACCGCCAAGCGAGACACCGATTTGGTGTATGAGATCCTCTTGTTTGTGGAACAAGGGACCCCCTTGTGCAATGATTTAACTACTAAATCCTGAGGTAAGTCATGCAAAGGAGGTGTTAGGTTTAAGGGTGATCTGGATTTCCAAGCAGGTGGTGTATTTGGTGGGTCAAGTGGCTAATTTTCATTTACACCTACCATGAGTCTGGGTGGAGAGTGAGTTGGTGAAGGGACAGGAGTATGTATAGGTGAAACTACTTGATTCAAAGGCTGAACAACTTCCTGTAAAGCTGTTTCTACAAGTTCTTCCCAATCTTCGACCAACACAGAGTCTTCCAATACAAGATGGTATTTCTTCTTGTAATCTCTTCTTGGTAAGTCAGGGATAATCGGTAATCCTCCAATCTTCTTCACATAAGCCCTAGTGTGTCTTCTCAAACCATTAACAACTTCATTGTCCACATAATACAAATGTTCTCTATTCTCTTCAAGAATCGGATTAGGAAATAAACTGATTTCAAAACTATCATTGGTGGAGTAATTTCGAGGAAATGGGTTTCCTTGGCCAGCCATGCACTAGTGCCCTCCTTTTAGTGCTAGAAAACTGTTGAGTCCTAGAAAATCGCAGGAAACAACAGCAAGGGATTCTCCCCAGTCAACGTTCCCAACTAGTCCATGACTTTTTGGTATGAGGAATCTATCCGGTTTATGGTCCGGCTACCGTAGGTCAAGTAACAAAAATTAAAAGGTTTTACCGGTTGCGGCCTGGTCCATTGTATATGTTTTTGTGATTTTAACTTCAAGTATGATATGCAAGTTCCTATCTAAAATCCAGATTGATAAAGAATATGAGGAGCAGTCACAATGAGATGCGCAGGTTCTTACCTCTCCTTTTAGACTCTCTCGCATCTGAACCACACACAACAGGAAATAAAACTAACTAAGCTGTCCCTAGGGAGTGAGATTATCATTTAATGAGTAATGTATTATTGTTCATGCATTAATAAAAATCACAGGTAGCTGTTCTTTGATTCAAAACACATAAACATGAATAGATGGATGAACAACAAGATAGCTCATTGTCTATGAAAACATTCATTACTCATAGTGGAAATTATCATAAAATAAACCAGAGAACATTCATAAAAGAACATAGGTTCAACAAGTTAGAACGATCTCATGGTTAATGAATAAAGGCTGAAAATGAAATAGTTCCCCTTCAACAACATCCATTGAACAACATTTGAACATTCCACCAAAGCTTTCTCCAATAGGCCAAACTGTAATAGTATATTGCAAAACGAAATAGTTCCTCTTACAATGTGTTCTCACCAGTCTCACTGGGAAAAATTCCTGGTTCTCTCGAACATTCCTATATTTATACAAAAATAGCAAAACCTTTGGGTTGCCCCCACCCCGTGACCTTTGGGCTCCCCAAACATTTTAGTCTTACAATTTTGTCTTTTATGAGTGATCATGATTCATACAAACGTTATATTTCAAATTAAGATTAAGATTTACAGGTACTTTGTAAAAAGGGACCGACTTGGTAACTGACGAACTTCCCAAGCCTGAAACACTATTCTTAATGATTACGCTCAGTAATCCATTTGTCCTTTTGAGATCCTGTTGATCTCAGACTTCTGCTATCTTCTTTTCCTTGAGCAACATCTCTGCTTCTTTATGTTTTAGCTGCTTCTTTCTTCAGCCAACTTACTTCTGTGTTGTCCTCCAGCTATGACTTCTTTGCAGTAGTAATCATCAACTGGATCTGAGAAAATATCCCATGTCTGTTTGTGATCAACAGAAAAAATGCATCATTTATCCAAACCATTTTTTAATGAATGTAAATCATAGTACAAATAAAAATGAGGATCAACAGTAACAACCCGGGACTATGCTTTCAACGTGGAAACCTCAAACTCGATAAAAGCCAAGAAATCTATTGCCTAGGGCAAGAAAAACCCCACCAGCGGGAAAACTAAAGCTCCGACAGATAAAAACTTCATCAGCGAATCGGAACACATAACGTCTGTCGGTTAGTTTACTAAAATGCCGCAACAACGGGTAACCCATGGTCTAGGTGCTCTGAAGCAAAACAAAACATCAGCGAAACAAAGCATTACAATGGGATTCGATACATCGAAGGTCGGAACTATTATAGAATTAGATGGTTAGTCTGTTAAGGAACCACAATGGTAGGAATCAAGTAAACATGGCTTCCGACCACAATTATGAACTGCTCTGATTAACAAGGAAAAGCGATAAAACCATGGGATCGACCAGGGTAGGGGCTATGCATCGAAACATTCGTCGTTTAGCTTCACTAACAATGGCTCTGTAGAGAACAACGGCTCCGATACACTGTACAAAAGACCTCTGACAGCGGAAATAAAAACGCTGACAGTAAAATAAAATGACAAAGAAAAACACGCATCGATGAACAACAAAGTTTACATAGGGTCATTCATTATAAATATTCCGCAAGGGAGGCTGCATAGGTGACTACAACGGTGACTCATAAGTCAAAAAGCTTCCAAAAACAACCAAATGAAATCACCCATAATTCAAAACCAAGTTAAACATAGCAACGTCAGCAGACAAAGACATTCATTCAGCAATCATCCTCAAAAGATAACACTCGTAGCAGAGTCAAGCAATTTCAATAAATCTAAGCAAGACAAAAATTAAAGGAGGGTCCAAAATTTTAAGAAATTTGGGAGAACGTTGCAGCTGCAACAATAGGTAATACATTCTTAATGGAATACATTTTTTGGAGACAACCCATGGTATCTCATAAACCAGGCTTACTAAATATGATAGAGCCCAATAGGTGAATTTAGTAGTTTCCTAATTAGACCAAGAGCTCACGAATTAGATAAGGAATGAGTAAGTGATGATGTGTAAATGAAAGACTTGCTAATCCTAGAATATGGAGAGAAAATAATGGAGGATGGGTTGGAAACAAAAGATACCAGTTTCCTAGTTAATTAGCTTTACCTTATCCACAGAAAAGAAGGATAAAAGAAGAATAAGGAAGAATCTACAGGAAAGTGCAGTTTCTAATTCTGGGAGTCATTAAAGTGGTCAAGATCAAGTCAGAATCATAATTAAAGTATTCATGGGGTATATATGGAAAGTGTTGACTTTGTAGTGCAATTTGATGCAAACTATATAGGCTATTGGGTAGGAAATTAATCAAAATTGATTAATTATTTTAGCCTAAGTTGTGAGTGGGTTTATAATATTCCAACACCCCCCTTTAAGTATGTATTTATGATTATATCTCTAAAATAATCAGAAATGTATATGCATATAGGGCCCAACAATAAGGCTATGGTCACCCTTTAACAATTGTTATGTCCAAAAAGCTGAGGAAAGAGGAAAACCACATGGGGAAAATCCTCCCTCAAGAAAGGACATCAGAGGCAAACCAGAAATGTTGAACTACTGTTGATGTTGCTCCAAAATAAATGTTGATATATGGAGGAATCGTTTTCTTGGGAAGAAGAGAAATTTTCTCACCTGGATAAAAAAAACATAAACAATTGCAGGATGAAAACTAGGACCATGTAGAACAATTGAAATCCAATGATGTGTAAGCAAGACTGAAAGTTCTTGAGAGCTGTAATCAACTCTAAGATGATAAGATGACGTTAAATTTGAACTAGTGGATATCAAATCAACTCTATATAGATTAAATAACTGTCCAAGTGAATGTATAATGTCTCCATCTTCATTTATACACAGAGGATATGCACAAGTGGTCATGTAGGAACTAGGATAGGTCATAAGATCAATGAGTGTGAATTGAAAGACTCCATGGGTTGATATAACATCTAAAGAATCCAAGAGATCACATATAAGCACATAGTAGACTCATGGGACCATACTGGTAAAGTATCCTCAATGGTAGTAGTATCAGAGGAGGAAAGAGAGTGATGTTCAAAATATTGAAGGAGTCTTTGAGGATTGATTCCAATAACAAAGGAGGAGTTGCAGAAGTGCATGGGATCAAGTATTGTGAGTGGTAAGACACAAATTAGACTTGATATAACTAAGAAAGAATCTAGTAATACACTGATTTGTGCACCATGAAGGAGAGAGGTATGCACAAAGTGTGAAGGATTTGGCATATGGATCTTAGAATTCATGATAGAAGATATAGAGAACATTGAATGTGTGAGAGAACATCAACAATGGAAATGGAAGCTCCAATAGTCACTTATTCTTCATTATTAGAATAATAATAATATAAATCAATATCTTCAACTTCAATATATACATGAAAATATGGATCTTCAATATTTGCTTCATGGTAGGAGGATGAAGCATTCAAATCAAAGAGGGTAGAAACAACATGAACTATATGAAAAACTTGTTCATCATGATCAACTTCATCAGAGAGTCTAGAGGTTGAGACATCTTGAGAGAGAGAAATCATTGAGGATATAGAGGGACTCTCCAAATTTCTAGAAGAATCCTCATTGTGCATTCCCAAAACTCTATCCAATGTTTTCAAGAGCTCCTTTGGGTTAGAAAAATCAATAAGGTAGTGCATTCTTGGAGAAATAACCATACACATAGCTCCAAATGCTCTATCATAGTCATTCAGCCAGTCACTTGGCTCTTCATAAGACTCTTCACCAGCTCCAATACATATCTCATAGATATTTTTTCTCTTTAGAGATGAAATGATCTTCAATTTCCACTCTAAATAGCTTGTGAATGGAGCAAGAATAGGAACTGATACTCTCGAATCCATTTGAAGTTGCACCTTCAAAATAAACCTGCAAATTTGAAAGGAGGATTAATTAATGAGCTCTCAAATATCTGATGTCATGTAGAGTTTTGACATCCTGATGTCTGATAACATGTATAAATTATAAATCCTTGATGGCATAAATAATTTCATAAACTAACTAAGGATCTAGGCACACAACTAACCTCATAGAGAATTGTAGAGAAATAACATAAGGAGAGAAGAAGAATAGTCATGAACACACATTAGGAATAATAAATGAATGACGGTTGATATTATTACATAGGTAATACATCCTTATAAAGGAAAATAGTGTTTCTAGGAGACAACTCATGCTAGCTCATAAAAAAGGCCTACTAAATATGAAAAACCCCCATAGGGGAATGAAGTAGTTTCCTAATTAGAAAAAGATCTCACGAAATAGGTAAGGCATGGGTGAGTGATGATGTGTCAAGGAAAGACTTGATAATCTTGGAATATGGAGAGAATATAATGCAGGATGGGTTGGCAACAAAAGATACAACTTTCCAAGTTAAATAGCTTTATGTTATCCACATAAAAGATAGATAAAAGAATAATAAAGTAGAATCTCCCAGAAAATGCAATTACTAATTTTGGGAGTCAATAAAGTGGTCAATATCAATATAATCTTAATTAAATAACTCGTGGGGTATAGATGGAAAGTGTTGACTTTGTAGTGCAAGTCGATGGCAACTATGCAGGTCAATGGGTAGGAAATTAATAAAAATTCATTAATTATTTTATCCTAAGTTGTGAGTGGGTTTATAATATTCCAACATAAATTCAATCATGTTTCAAAGTCACCCAAGTAATTTTAAAAATGTGGATGTGGCTTCTTAATATGGTCAAAAAAATGGTTGGTCATGTTCTCGTCATTAAGTCAACCATGGTTAGTGTGAACTATGTTTTGATGGTTATGTCAACCATAATTCCCTCAAGGAAATCATGGCTAAACAATGGTCAACAATGTTTCAAAGTCTACCTTAGCTTAATGTTAACTATGGATTAAAGTCAACCATGCCCAGATATGGTATAATGATTGAACTTGTATAATTACTATTTTTTAATTAATATTTATTTTCTATTTATTTGTATTGATTATTCTCTATGTTTTCATTTATAAATATTTTATTTTTACTTACAATAATAATAATAATAATACACCATCCCTTCCCTGCATGTATACCATGAACTAACAAGACATATTAATTATAATAATATGGCTTATATATGATGATCGACATATATCAACCACTTTTAAATTTGTGGCCATGGTTAATATATGCTGATGGATGTATATAATCCATATTATTATAATCAATATGGCTTGCTAGTATATGTATGATAACGTTTGATATCAAACACTTTTAAATTTGTTACCATGGTTCATACACATCGATAGACATATATAAACCATATTATTATAATCAATATGGCTTGCAAATGTATGTAGAATAAAGTTAATTTCAATATTTTTGTTAATAACGAAAAATAAAAGATTTTTATGTACTGTTCTTGTCGTCATAATTATTTTAGGGGAATAATTGACGTAGAATGAACCATAATATTAATTCTATTTGATTGTGTTGATGGGATATTAGGTGCACACAAGGGTCAAATTTGAAGGGTTAGTATTAATTTCAATCTGAAGGGTATACATTCATGTCACGCTTCTGTGATGAAGGGTTTTGAAAAAAATTACATTTCAATTGACATTAATAAATTAAGTATACATTTCTTAAAAAACTATGCTAAATAAAATTTAATATTTTCAATCGAATTTATGCCACTAAGGAGATAAAATCCATAATTATCAGATCAAGAAAAATAATTGTACAAAATTAAATAGTACATTCTATCTCTAGAACAAACATAGACTTCAACATTTTTGCCAATCATATTTTATCTATCTCAATCTCCTATCCTAAAACCAACATAACCACAAGAAGACTATTTTTGTAATTTTATGAAGGTGAAACTTGAGATTGTAGATATGTCCCAAACTCTTTCAAAATTTATCTAAACACTTTCAAATTTTATCTCTCAAATCTCTATTTTTTAAACAAAAAAATTAAAAAATTATCTATCAAATATCCCTATTCATCTAATTAAACACCACAAAAACTTTTATAATTCATCCTTGAGTTTATATATAGTTAATGGGGAATGGATTAAGTTGCATATTACAAGATCAAGAACCATCTATGAAGCATAATTATTTGAGAAGCCTCTATGAAGAAAAAATATTTTCGCAAGTAATATCCTTGTTATTCAAGGTAACTTTATTAAGGTAGCCACAAATCTACCCATAAGTATGTGGGGGGGGGGGGGGGGGGTATATGTGTTTGGGGCCTTGTGGAGAACTCTATGATTTGGGGAATCATGAATAGAAACCTAGTTTACACCTAATTGTGCTATGCCCTTCGTTTTTTAGTGCATGGAATGACACTAACACCGGCCACTTCCTTCACACAATACATACATTCACTTCCTTGTCCAAATCAACAGAGAACTATATTCAATCGTTGATCAATAAGGGAGATCTAAAAATATTTTAATGCATATTTCAAAGTGTTTACATAGGGGAAGAAGAATACACACATGGCATTTTCTGAACATTAACACAATAATAAAGGTTATAAATGCTATACCGTATGCTATACCATCTAGTAATCATTTTTATATCAATGATATCTACTCTTCAAATGAAAACACTACTATTCGGGAACCTCACATACAATATTTATTCTAGACTCTCATCCACATCCTCCAAATATTAAAATGTTGAGATAGAGAGTAGATGCCAACACTATTGTTTACATATCAAGTTTGGAGATTAATTTACCTATTTTAAGTGTGTTCTTTTCTTCCATAGAATACAAAAAAAAATGGAAGAGAGAATATCATTACCTCAAGATCCTAAATTTCATATTTCCCAGCATGACTACATTGGAATTTCAAATCACTCCAATGCCATGATCTCCTTCATTCCAACTACTACCAATGGAAGATAAATGCTCACAGAAGAAAAAATATCATTGTTTCCATTGTTAGGGATAATGTTGATATAGGAAATAGAGCCACTTAGTATTGACCCTTTCCCATGAATATGAATATGTGAGTAAATATCCATAAATATTTTTATTCCTCATATCTATGTATTTCCACTTACTCTTCAACAAAGGCCAATAGGAACTTACGCTAATTTATTGCACCATGGAAGCTTCACATAATCATATACCCCATGAAAAGTATGCAATGATCTTGTGTCGATCTCGTATCCAAGTATTATGAGGTGAGTGTTATAGAGAAATAAAAATTGCTTTGACCTTCCAAAACACTGGTACAATAGTAGATTTTTATGTAGTGATAACTCCACTCACTAGTCACAATATTGGTACAAAGAGAGGGGTAGATTTGTACACAACGATAACTTGAGTCACTAATCATGATCCCGGTACAAGAGTATATTTGTACCTCACAATAGCTCCACTCATGCCTTACAAGTGTGGAAATTAAAATAATATCTCATCTCGTATGGTTTTCCTGGTCAGCAATTAAAAGTTCCTAACTGGCCCTCATCATCTATCCCTAGTAGAAATGAAACATGAATGGTGAGGTGGGTTTCTCAACCAACCTATAGAAATCCGGTAAGGAATTCTTAGGAAGGGATAATTTTTGGGGTGAAATTTATCCCATGGGCTATTTTTTCATGTTTTTCTCCAAAAAAAATTCACCATTTTGCATTTTTTGAAGCCCCTTTTCGCCCAATTTTGATGGGGTAAAATTTTTTCACACTAAAAATTGCCAAATTATTATATAAAAGATATAAAATAATTGGAAATAATTTTTTTTTTGAAAAAGAATGCCAAACATTTTATAGTTTGTGTTTTAAGAATTGGTAAGATTCGCCAACATTTTTACACTTTCAAATAAGAATGGTTCCTTAAAATCATCCCTATTCTTAGGTAAGGTATAGTATAGGAAAAAGGTATGTTCCATGTATTTAATTTTTTGGGGTTATGCTCGACAAAAAGTAACCAACCTATTGTACAACATTTAATGCGAAAAAAAACAATAAACGGTTGCAATTCAACAGACTGCAGCACTGTTTCCAACATATTAAAAAGCTGCTAAACAAGCCAAATATTAATCGCCTTATGCTCCCACATGACCAGAAAAGGCCAACAGTACAACAATTTTAGATAATTATCACTCTACACTCAATATAGAGAATTTTATAAATGTTTATCTACACAATACCTTAACCTTTCTCTTCACCAACCGTTCGATAACCTTCTAAGAGCTATGAGAATATATGGGAGGAGGTGATGACTAAATTAATGTCTAAATATTCTCTATCACCTGTTCATTAATGTGTATGTAATGTGTATCACTATTTTGAGTGATAATAGTATAGTGTTGTAAAAAGATCCCTAATATAGTGTCTTAACATAACAATGACTTGTTTACATTTTAGATGGAAAAAACAATACCACTACATGGGTAAAATTTTGAAGATGTTTACTTCCATAAGGAGAAGGATTCTTATTGAATCGAATGAGAAAATTATAAAGTTGTATTTCAGTATTCAAGGATATGATTCATATAAAGTATACTTTACCTCTTATACATATGGATACAAAACAAGGTTAGATGGTTGGATACAAACAAGGTCGTTGTTCACTTTTACAAGAAGGTCTAGAAGGTTTAACTAGTTTTTTTTAAATCTAATTATATTATTACTTTTTTTTTAGACAATAACGGGTAGATTTGTATTAATTGCTTTCTAGTTAACCAAAATCTGTAGCGTACAAAATTAAAGAGGGATGATGACCTCTAATAGTGCTATCATCCTTCTTATGAGTTAAGAATATCTTGGGAGATAAATCCCACTTGCTTCTAGATATTTTTCAAGAACAAGCCAAAAATTGCTTACAAGAGTAAACTCTCAAGAATTCTGAGAAAAGAAGAGTGCGGAAGAAAAACATTAATTAGAAGGGGAGGGAAAATGGCCCCTGATAAAAGGGCCTAACCGCTTCTGAGATCCCAAATAAATGTTTGAGGTTGCTTCCTTTTCCATGTGCTCTTTATTAGTATTCTGCCCTCTGGTGAGAGGAGGAGAAGGGGATGAGAAATATTTAGGATCGAAGCTTCATTCTGATCCAGAGGAAGGGACTAAGGAGGCCAGTCCTACTTGAGCTGAAGTCTCGTGATCTAATGTTCAACCATATCTTTTGGAGCCTGAAGGAGAAAGGTTGGGAGAAGATTGTTTCATGGTTGGGGCAGTGAAAGTAGTTACGGAGGGGTCGGAAGGATTTGATGGGGACACATGCAGCACCGTATCTTTTGCTACTACAGTCTCTTGAGCATCGAATTCCTACAGAACTTCAAAGATGTTATTGTTTTCCAGTGGAGGAGGGGGAGGATCTTGAGGGGGATCCTTTTTCTCTTAAGGCTCCTTTCGTTGGGGAAGATGGCACCGACTAGTAACCATCTGAAATTCTACTTCTTTAGATGCAAGGGGATTTGTTGATTTTTGAGATTCGAGAAGATTGGGGTAGATTTTGGAAAAATGGCCATAAACATGGAAAACTTTACATTTGAATGGAATCTACTCGTAGTCCAGCTCTTAGATGTGGCTCCATTCTCCTACAGTAAGCTTTAAGGACTCCAAAAGCCATTTTTCAAGGTTTTCCTCTATGCAAATGTGGGCACATGTACACTAACCCCCTTTTGTATCTGCGCTATCGATATAGCACCCTAGCTTGTTACCAATGTCCTCCAGAGAGATTTTCCCCAGAGATGAAGTGGTAGATGAGGCAGTCTTACCCATAATGGTGGGACTGTGATCTCTACTTTGGGGTTAAAACCTAGAGTCTGAGGGGATAAAAACAACCCTCTCGAGCCCATGAAAAAGGGACCCAATCGAAAAACTAGGTCATGTTATTCCTTATTCAATAACATAAAAACAAAATAACCCCTACCAATTGCAAAGAGAGAGATGTATCCTTGCAAAATAGGGTTCCATTGTTCAGCAATCCAAATCTCTACCGCCTTAGGGCTTGGCCACAACCCTGTAAACTTGTCGATCAAAGCTTTCTATGAAAGAATAAGTGCTTTATGGCATGGATTTGAAAGAGAGAGTTCTAGAGAGGGGATCTCAGCAATATTCTTCACAAATTTAGAGGGGGGAAGAGAGGCATCCTAAGGAGCGACTACTTGAACAAGGGCCTTAAAGGATAGAATCCATGCTTGGATCTCCATATCCAGAGAAACCCCTACGAGAGACAACCACAACCAGCAAACGGATTTGGAAGCCATTGGGTAGCAACGAGAAAAACCAGAAGAGAGGAGGGAGGCCTTCGATATCCAGAGAGGCAGGAAGGGAAATGACCTTTGATATCCTGAGAGCGAGCACTAGGTGACAGCTAGGGAAACCCTAGTTGCACAGAGTGAAACAACGTCTCCATCTCGACCCTTTATATGTCTCAATTGTTACGGCATAAGTGAAATTCAATTTTGAATTATATTATTATTATTATCCATTGACTAAAGTAAGTTATTTATTATATATTCTTACCTTTTATACAATTTTCCTCCCAATTCTAGAGAGACATTAGATAATTTATAAAATGAGCATTATTCCAAGAAAAATAACATTTTCATGGCTCCTATCTAGGCTTTCTATTTGTAGCAACCTAGAGGGTCAAATCCTTGTAGGTTGCTCATTAAATTTATCTACTATATTAGATTTGAATGCTAATATTTCATTTCATTCTGCACTTAAATCATGATAATAAAATTTTCCAGTTGTTCTAACAATTTCAATTATACATACGTATCATAGAATTTAAATTATTTAAAAATAAAAAGTGGAATTTAAAAATTCAAATCTCTATTGACAAGGAAGTAATTGATGCAGGTAATAATTTTCAAGTTAACATCAATTCACTAACAAAGTGTAAATGAGAAAATTATGAAGAAGAAGGGAAACTCCATCGATGCTTGAACCCATTGAACTCCCTTGGAGCTTGAACGTATTCAACTGTGTTGAATTTAAGTATTTTTTAATTCACTGAATCCCCATCATCCACTTGCCTAGTGTCGAACCACAATTTAAACTCCCATCAAACTATAGGCCTAGTCAATTCCTTATCCCCAAGAATCCATTTGGCATCTTGACCCTTTGTGCCCATGGCTCATCGAACAACAATTCCCAATTGGTATTTTTGAGATCTCTAAAAATAACACTAACATAGATCTGTAACCTAGTTATGATATTCCAAGATATTTTTCACTCCATGATGTCCTAAGATCTCCCATAAGGCCCTTTCTTACCCCCCCAGCAATCAATGCTCCTTTTATCTTTACCATTTTCTTGCTTGCACTCAAATATATCCTCCCCATCAAATCAATTATTACACATCCAAATATTGCTACACATTGCAAGAAAAAACCACAAGAATAATCAAAGAATAAAATATAAAAAAATCAATCAACCCACCCACTCACACACCATAATAAATGTATTGGAGAATAATTAATAATAAACCAAACACACATAATATAGAGAAACAATCCACCAATCAACTTTCATGCATATCTCAATAAATATACTTGACAATAATCAATAATAACAAAATAAACATAATGTATACAAAGAATCCATCAACCAGCTCACATATATTAATAAATATATTTGAGAACAATCAATATGAACAAATAAAATATAATATAGACCAATAGTTCACCAACCAACTCCCACAT
>LPNX011033268.1:80895-315703 GCA_001517045.1 Pseudotsuga menziesii | reverse complement strand
TAGAGAAACAATCCACCAACCGAATCTCATGTATATCTCAATAAACATATTTGAGAATAATTGATAATAATAAAATAAACATAATCATTATACAAACAATCCTCGAAGCAGCTATCATATCTTAATAAATATATTTGAGAACAATCAATATAAACAAGGAAAATAGAGTGTACACCGATAGTTCACCAACCAACTTCCACATCTTAATAAATATATTTGAGAGAGATTAAATCACAATGAAGAATTGCAATTATTTTGTCTTGTACAGTAACACTAATGAGACCATCAATCAATCTCAATTTAGAATATTGGAAATTAATTACTCTTAAAATCCCATAATACACTTATTTGGGAATTTTAAATTTATTTTTTAAATCCTATCAATTTTATCCCTTTTTATGGATATTGTACTTATTATATCATATTGAGTGTATTACATTTATATAATATTTAGGTGAGTTACTGAATCCAAATATCTATAGAACCTATGATTAAAAATTTACTAAATATTAATATATTATTTTTTCCCATAATCACTTTACAACACACATCGATGTAGAACTACAAAAGACGAATAAATCCTATTTAGACAACTACTTCATCATACTAGCCATCATACTAGTTTACTCATCTAATATGTCTATAGATGGCTAGGGTATATTTACCATACATGGGTAATATGAGTTAGCAATAAGTTGTTTTTAAAGCATAATGCACACACACACACACATGTATATCTATGTGTGTGTGTGCATGTGTACATGTGTGTTGTGTGTTCATCAATCAAACATCTATAAGAATAATCAAAATACATCAATTATCCTTTTGCTACTAGTAAGATTTATAGTGATTACTCACTCATAATATTTAACCACCAATCAAAGTTTATTCAACATTAACTAATTATCACATCAAAGTTACTAAGAAGAAATAAACACACATTCTTCTCCCAATAGATTTAGCAAATAAATAAAAGACACTATTGCTTCCCATAATCCATGACTAACATAGAATCACCCATCCTCTCTAACTTACTTCCACTCTCATCTATCCTTCCTATGCTAAAATATGTTCTAGCATCAGCTATACTAACCTAACCACTCATAATACCATCAAGTGGAAGTTTCGACAATAATATACAAACTTGTAGGAAAATACCAATCATCACCACAAGTCTAGGGGAGAGTGTCCACCACTACCCTCCCACGACTCCAATGAAATGTTCCTGTATGCAATGAGAACATGCCACACACATCTTGAAAGGAAACCGATTATGATTTATCTTTCTAGATTAGATTGTTCACGTATATTAGATTGGATCTATTAGATCAAGAACAAATCTTAGAACCATATACTACATCCCATGGATTGAAGGAAAATAAATTCAATATTGCGACTTTTTGGATAATGATGTCAAATATGGAGGAGGAAGAAGTACATATATAAATGTATCAGTTTCATAGGATAGTCAACTCATACATTCATACATTCATAAGCTTGAACATTCATTACTCAGAAATGATTTCTAATAATGAACGAAAAGTATTTTGAATGAAAACAATGAAACATAGGAAAATACAACAAATATTTACCATATAAGGATCTACAATTCAAAAATAATTAATGTAATGTACATCATTCATTCATCTCACTCAAATAAGAGGACAAATGCATGGAGACACATAGATGCACAATATGATATTAAATTCATAGGGGTTCTTCGATAATAGAATATCAACGAGTTTTCAATACAATCCCATAATACAAAATGATATATTTGTTTTAGCTTTTGAACCCCCTTCTTTCTTGGAGTAAACTTTCTACCGGACGACCAGCAACACGTGATGTGACAGCTCACGTGAGCTAGGTCGTCCGATCGGTGTAAATGGTCGGGTAGAAAGGTTACTCCTTCTTTCTTCCTAAAAGATGGAAATCCCCTCTTCTCGAGACTACATTTTATGATCTAATAACCTGCTTTTTAGAGATGTGGATCTAGATTCTAACTCGCTTCGTGGAAGTCCTAGAACCACTCGATATTATTTATTAAAAATATATTTTAATAATTTAACTAATGCCAGCAAATCTCAGATTTGTTTTCCAATAATGGCATTGGAGAAGATGGATTTACACTTGTGACTAATTCTCTATTTCACTTTCTTACAAATGACATATTATTTTTACGCCGTTAGGCGTTTCTCTCCGAACAAGTTCGGAAAACCACTGTTCACTTTCATCTATGGCTCCAATGAGATTACGACGCGTGTTTTTGGATTGTCCACTGGTGTTCTCCTCCACTTTATGGATTATCCACTGGTTTATGTGCTTACCCATGGGTTGCTGATAGTTTTAAGGCGGTTGGGTCTCGGGAATCAACGTACAGTTCGTTGTTGATGTTTTCTGCACCCAGAGATTGGACCGCTGGTAATGGTGCCTCTCGCTTGGTCTGGCAGCCGTCCCGACCGGCATAATAACGATAGGATCATTGGGCTTCCTGAAACGCCCAAAAGCTTGGTCAAAAGAGGGCACCAGGAGAAGGCGAGGGCCATGTTGGAGAGGATTCGAGGGGCGCCTAGATTAAAAGAGGAGTTCAAGGACCTGGTAGAGACCAGTGAGGTATCGAGGAGGGTGAAGCATCCTTCCGTACAATGTTAGAAAGGAAATACAGACCCCATCTGTTAATGGCCATTGCCATTTACTTCTTCCAGCAGCTCTCCGGGATCAATGTTATCACGTTCTATGCGCCAGTTCTATTCAAGACTTGTTGATTGGTTGTCTATGCTATGATGAAAATCCCTTGCCAATCGGTCGGTGGACTGGATATCCCTATCTGTGTTCTGCAGTCAGTGGATTGGCCCTAACATAGGTTTCTGCAATGCCTCATGTACTGTGCATTGCCCCTGTTCTATGAATTGAATCTTGTTCTTCTTTTCTTTTGGAGACTTGCTGATAGGCCTGGGTCCTGACCTATGTGAGCCCTCCAAGGGATGATACGTGGTCGTTGTGACCTTATTTTTCATTTCCCTCCTTTAGCTGCCTATACAGAACTATTACCTCTTGCTTGTTGCCAAACTTGATTTCTGCTTATACTATTTTGGGTTGATGTGATCTTTGTTTTGTTTTTGGAGTAGTGCTTGGAGCAGGGAATAATGAAACGAAGGTAGATATGCCTAACACACCAATAACCGCATTTTCTCCTCCAGAAGGAAATACCACCTTCATAGATGGGACGACCTGCTGTGTTGCTTCCCCGTCACCCAACTAGACGAACTTGCAAATGGCTTTGGATTGGGCATGCGGTCCACGGTTGACAGATTGTTCTGGTATCCAGCTTGGCCAACCCTGTTATCTGTCCAGTAATCTGCTTTCAGTTGCTTCTTATGTGTTCATTTTATTGCAATATTGTCAACTCACTTCACATTAATTTTACAAATTAATGATTAGTCAAGTTATAAATTTGCAGGTTTTTGATGAGCTACGATCCGACGAATGCTTAAGAAAACATTTTCTACTATAATTTTAGTGGCAGTGGCTATGATATTAGATCTACAACTCTAAGAACAAGGAAAAAATCAATTTATCCATTTTTTTCTTCTTGAAGTTGCTTTGAGAATAGGTTGGGGGATGGAATTTATAAAACAACACAGACTTCCTTTCGTTTAGGGGCCAGGCTTGAGGGTCTATTCCGCCAACGTCGCTTGGTACTTCTGGTTTCATCCCTTTTTTGGCATGCCATTCGGGTGGCAGAACACATTGAGAATGGAATGTTGGCATGTGACTTAAACAATCTCACCAGTGAACCAAGGCCCCCGGTTGCCAAATTTCAATTCTGACCAATTTTATATAGCGAGACATCAATAGGGATAGATTAAGCTTAAGTAGCTAGGCAGCCAAAGGCAGGTGGGTTGATAGTGGACCTCTACATCCTGGATCCTAAACCTCTTTGGTCAGAATTCCGCAATGGCTATAATTCAATTAAAATGTCCCAATAAATAACTATCATGGCATTATCTTCTGGTTAAAAACAAAGTTTAAGAAGCTTGGAAGGGCTTAACAGGCTTTGGTTGTTGTCATCATAATTCAGAAATATCGACATCTCAAGATTGACAGGACTTAACACACTCTTTATGTTGACATGTCAAGTTTAATCTTGCTTTTCTTAGTACAGCAATGGGGATCGTGGATTAGTCCTTTTTATTGGTTGTCAGTTCAACTGATTCTGTTGTGCAAACTTTTATGAAAATACTAAATGGATCAAACTACTAGCATCTTTTAGCTCAACTGACATTTTCATGCTGACATTGCAAATTTCATTTTCTATCCAGTGCACTTTGCCTGCTCACAATCAATGGAGAGCGGCTTGCTTGCTTTTGATTGGGGTGATCGATGGATGAAGTGATGATACCGGGATGCTTCAGATAGAGTAGCCACATTTCAGAGTATTAAGCAGAAAGCACCATGCCTCTGGTGAGGTATGAAATTAGAAATGAATACAGTCTTGCAAATCCAGATTTGTACAGGTCAGCAGGCAAGGATGATTTTGGGCCCTTGCTGGAAGGAGTGGTGATGGCAATTTTGGTTGGCATTATACGTCAGTTGGGTGACCTAGCAGAGTAAGTATCTTCTATGTATTTGTTGCCTCACTTGTGAAGCAGTTCTGCATTGACAAAAATATATTGAAGCATTCTCAGTTCCAGAGTTTATCTTTTTCACATCAGTTATAAATCATGATAATGAATTTGGTTGCAGATGTATGCACCGATCACTTTAGCTCCTGCCTGGGATTTTTGGACTCTTAGATACACCTCTGTAGTGGCTTAGAGAGGCTGAAAAGAAGGATCACTTTTGTGGTATGTTTGCTGTAATGGCTATTGCACTCTAATTAAATTACGTCGCTTGTGCTACATAAGACTATCTTGGTCTCTTATGATTGATGGATTGTAAATAAGAGGATTTGGATTTACTACAGACTAGCTGAATTAAAACAGATAAAGGGGTTTTCTTTTTATTAGTGAAAATTGAATCTTAATATGTTTTGGTGTTGAACTCGTCAAATAGTTAAAAAAGGCCTTTGGGCTTAGATTTTTCTTCTACTTGCAAGGACATATTATTTTTGTAGCTTTTTTCCTTTGGGTTAACGACTATCGTGAAACTTAAGAAATAGGATTTGATGATATTTTTATGTTGTATAAGTCCTAAGAACATTTTTTAGTTATTATTCTAGGTTTTAGATATGATCATTTGTTTGTAATTGTGCTGGAATTCCAGACCTTCATGTGGAGATATTTATTGTTTCTGTAAGTTCATCTTAAAAGGACCTTGATGGTAAAGTTAAGTTTAACCTGATCTGGCTGTGGGTGTTGTTCATTTTTGAAGACTTTCCATATGATGATTTTTTGATGGTTGTTTTGCGTAAGTTTGAAATTAATTTTTAAACTTTGGTCAACTATAAACACATCAGAACAAATCGTGCTGCTTTGTCAATAGTAGATAAAAGGTGTATCTGCACCATGCTTAGTTTCCAACTGTAAATTGTTCGTAAAAACAACACCTAAGGAAACTATTTTAGAGGTTGGGGATTCACAATGGACGTAAGCTATTAGATCATGAGATTACAACCTTTAAATGTGAGGCTTTCAAAGCGATAGGTTATATCATGCCAAATAGAAAGGCACAAAAATTTGGAATAACAATGGAAAATTGAGCAAACATGGACCAATGCAACAAATATTAGGGAAAAAATGTTAAATGGATGTATCTAGATCTCTTTGGTACTCTACTTTGAAGGGATTTTAGCGCATTATTTGAGCATTTTATTCATGAGGTAGTTAGGAATGAAGCCTATAAAAGAGAGGCTTCCTCATTTCCAATTTGTGATTTCATCTGTGAGAGAAGACCCTAAAGCCATGTTGTGGCTGTGAAGGAGCTTTGGGAAGATTTGGAGCTTTGACGTAGATCACAAGATTACAGCCTTTAAATAAATGTAAGGCTTTCAAAGACACAGGTTATATCATGGCAAATAGAAAAGGCGCAAAAAAATTGGAAGAACAATGGAAAATTGAGCAAATGTGGACCAAGACAACAAATATTCGGGAAAAATTGTTAGGAAAATTTGTTAAATGGATGTATCTATCTCTCTTTGGCACTTTTACTTTGAAGGGATTTTAGCGTATTCTATTCATGAGTAGTTAGGAATGGAGCCTATGAAAGAGAGGCTTCACCTCATTTGCAATTTGTGATTTCAGCTGTGAGAGAAAACCCTAAAGCCATATTGTGACTGCGAAGGAGCTTTGGGTAGATTTGGAGCTTTGATGTATTTTTTTTAAGGGCCGATATTTTCATGTAAGGTTTTTATTATGGTACTTGTCTTCTACTTTGCTGGGACATAATATATTACTTTTCATGGTGGGTTTAATTAGCAAAAGGACTGACAAGAAAGATCTGTCTATTTTCTTTAAGCTGTTATGATATCACAACTGGGATATGTAATGTTAATGGTTATTCAATAGAATACTGTCCTATTGCTTCATATGTTATCTTTTAATGTTACTTACAGCCAAGCACAACATATGTACTTGGCTGTACGTGAAATTTCAGATCTGTCATGACTGGTAAACAGTGTTGTTAGTATCTTTGCTGAGTTATTATTGCATCATAGTCAAGTTCAATCACATAGTGTTGCTCCCGACTCCATAACCATTGAATAAGGCACTCATTTACTAAATCACTGTAATTGGAAACCGTTAAATTTTCTGTTTTTCCAATAAAAAACAATGAGACCTCTAGCTGTGCACTTCTTTGAAAAAGATCTTGAATATAATATGAATGAGTATAAGGAAATGGGCTTGCAAAATTAATTGCGTTTTGCAAAATAATTCAACTCTATTGGAGACGATCAATATATATTGGCCAATGGGCTTCACAGTAGGTAAGCTTTTGTGCAAGGGTTCAGTTCTTGTTTCTGTTGTTTTTCTTTTTCAAATTTTTGAGCTTAATGGAAGAAAGTACTTGGTTTGGGGTAGAGGTTACTTGTTCATGAAACTATGGTTTCCAAGGTTCATCCCAGCCAACATAACATAAACTCAACCTTTGTAGGGAAGAGACTGCCATGTCTCCTCATATATATTTTGGAAGGGATATTTCAGTCTGTGTGGAGTAGTTTTAGAAACTAAAATGTGAATCGGTGGTTGGATGGCCTGGAAGATGGCATCTGTGACGTTGCCTAAGGTTTAAGTGCCTCTACCCTACCCCATTGTTGATCCTGTCAAAAGGTGCCCTATGTGTTCTAAAGGTAGCTTCCTAAGTTGCAAGGGTAGTGTTTCTACCAGTTGAGGGCATCCACAAGTGTGGTAGTTACCTCATTGTCGCTAGCTCAATGAACTCACACCCAGCATATTGAACCTTGTCCAAATTGTCAAGTCTCTCTCTCTCTCTATATATATATATATTCAAGCTGTGTCTGTTTATTTACATAATGGTGTATCCAAAAGGCTGTATATGCTTTAAAAGGTCTCTGAAGCATCGGTATTGGCCTCTAATTAATAATTGGGAAAACTTGAAAATTTTTATGCAATAAACGACCACCTTATATAAGAGCATAAGATACATGAAGTTCCAGGAATGGAGACATGCCATCTCTATTGTAAAACCATAGCATTATTGACCTACCCATGAGGAGCATTAAAACTCATTAAGCTTGGGCTGTGGGAGCATAAGCTACACGAAGTTCCAGGAATGGAGACATGCCATCTCTATTGTAAAAACATAGCATTATTGACCTACCCATGAGGAGCATTAAAACTCATTAAGCTTGGGCTATGGTGGCCTTGGCCCAGTTATGAAGCTTACAGCAACAAAATAAGACCTTCTGGGAACCATAAGCTGAGCCTAAATTGCAATCAAGATTCAGAAGACTGTAGAAAGGATCAAACATAAGGAATAACGAGGACCGTGATAAGTCTAAATTAGACTCATGATAGATTTGCATGGATCGGTTTTAGATGGGTGTTTGGGGCTGGGCATTAGGTGCAATGCATCAGGAGCCCAGTAAGCTGATGGTGACTCAAAAGACCATAGGAGAAATCATATCCTCAAAATTTGGTTTGTTCTCAATGAAGTCTTTCCAACTTCCATTTAATGAAATGCTCCTTGGCATGCATTAATATTGTGACAGCCAGAGGATGGAGATGTATTCCAAATGGTAGTGCTGTAAAAAAAAAGGACATTTATCATCAGGAAACAGTAAAATGGCAGATTTTTAGAGCAGTAGTATTCTAATACCAAAAGCATGTTTTGATCATTTCATATCAAAGGAATGATTCATCCATATGAATGTGTTTTAGACTGTTAATGTTGAAATGCATATTAGTCAACATGATTAATATTTTCAAATCTGTATGCTTTGTAACAGTAAACTAACAAATTTGTTGTTTACCTGAAAATTGCATTAATTATCTCACACATTTCTGATGGAGATCATCAAAAACTTACTTTATCAATCACCTATGAAGTTTGGAAGAACATAGTTTTCTTTGAATCATACATTGACTTATTTTGAATCAACTCTTATAACTACTTATATAGTTCCTCTTGTATAGTGTATACCTTTGTTCAATTTGGAAATGGGCTATGCCAAAACTCACATTGCCTTCCCCATTATAGTGAATACTCTCTGTAATTACTGCCAGCAAGGAGCCAACTTGGGATTGGTTAAAACAGTGCTCTAGAATTATCTTAAGGCAACACCTTGTTCTCACAACGATCATACAAACCAAAACAATGACAAGGAACCAAATTGGGAAAAATTGGAAACATGTCTGCAACATGAGCCGCAACAAAGGGGCAGGATAATGGTCAAAAGATAAAAAGATTACAAAATATGATTTGTATAAGAACATTGCAGTTGTCCATTAATGGAATGGGCATTTTATTGTTTTGGTAAAAAAAGTGTAAATTTACAATCAATTAGAGAAACGAGGTTACAATATGCAGATGCCTTGAGAGGATTCAGAAAATCCATATGGAAGATCAATAGTGACATATATGAATCTAAAGAAAAACACCCAAAAATAGGTGTCACAAACTAACGTGGAACACTGTCCTCAATCTAGCCTTTTTTTTCTTTATTCATTTTGACCTCTGTTCAAGCCCTTGGAGAAAGGTCTGCAATAACTAATTGTAAACTAACATTCTGAATCAGAGCTGGCTCCTTTTTAGAATTTGAAGATACAGATTCACAAGTCCTTTTAATTCCTCCTGTTGGAGCTTCATTAACAGCTATCTTCCACCTGAGGGTAAACTCCTTCATTTCTTCTCTTTGAACCCTCGATGACATCTGTAAATCTTCTTTCTCCTCCTCTGATCCACACTTAATATTCTTCTCTATCTTTGTTGAGGGTGAATCTTCTGCTAACTTATCATCTTCATCATCCTGAAGTGAGGGCTCAATCTCCACACATACTTGTGCATAGGTGAAAAACCCTACTTTTGCATGATCAATATTCGTCTTTAAATATTTTCTGAGAAATTTTCTATACTTTTAGAGACTAAAAATACTAAATATAGTGGTAGATTTGGAAGACTAACCCAGAAATTTTGGAAACAACCATGGTGAAGAGATCAAATTCAGGGAACCATGGAATTGTTAAGAGGCCTCTGTTTCCCCAGATCCAGTGTCTCTCCTTAAGAACTTTATGTTAATCATCCTGATTTGTGATCTGGACAACAAAGAACCCTTTGAAACAGAAGTATGCCTCACATTATTTGGGCCAGTTCAAGAAAATCTACTGATACAAATTTTATGTGTGGGGCCAAAATCCATTGAAGTGACATATTATTGCAAAATTTTGATAATAGGGTAGAAAATTGATGACATCTGGAAGGGACAGGCATAGCATTTCACCAAATTGATGACATCAAATTTGACCAACAAGGACAGGCATAGCATGGAATTGTGCTGCTTGAGTTTCCTCAACTATACTTCAATTTGTGCTTGATTTCTTGCACATAGGCTGATTTAGACACCAACAGAACTGATTTTCAAGAGAGAAGTTTTACCATAATTTGAAATCTGGCTTAGTTATATGGGCTCCCTCGATGCAAGTCCAGTACAGATAAATTATCAAGAATACGCTTGAAGCCTAAAACGTATTGAACAAGCATTCCTATGAACAGTTGAGAAACAAAATTTCATCAAACACTATGCATGCATCCATAGTTTTCATGGATGCCAAAATGGAATACCACAACAACTTAGAAGAGTGTTTCCAAAAAATCTTGGTCTCCTACTTTTTGTCACGATCATCTTGCTTATCCTGATTGCACAATTTATCCACCAGAAAACCCCTCCACTTGAACAGAACCATGCTGATCTCTTGTTTAGATTTCCTGTCCAGACTCCACACACAAGAACTGCTTACTTCCTTGGAGATTCTCTAGTGAATCTCATAGATCTTTGATGTGAGCCCATCTCCTTTCGCCATAAGTTGCATATCCATTCCAATGAATCGATGAAAACCTGATAAAAGAATGGATTCAAAGACTTGGAGACAGAGTGCCTCTGCCTCAATTAGTTCATTGGATGCCCATTGATCATGCTTTGTCCTTGCCCTCTCGCAAACAAATTTGGCCCCAACCATCTTTTTCCAATTGAACGTGAACATCCCTTTCTATGTAGAACACAGTTCTCTCTACTGCAACCACAGGCTGCATAGCTGAACAATTGTTAACTCCCAAGAATACAATGCGCTAAACAAAGCCCTTTCAACAGTAAAAAGATCATTGTTGTTGTCCCTGATATGCAGTCAACCTAATTCTTAGTATATGAGAAGATCGGGAGTCCATAACATACAGAGTATAAGCATCAAACATTTTTGTGATTCGTCAATCCAAACAACTTAATGTTTTGGACAGTAATCCATCTTACAGAGTTAAATCTCAATTACATGTTTGTGTCAACCTTTCAAAAGATTGTTCCCAGCACTAGAGCACAAACGCAAATGTGAATGTGTATCAAACAATGTTATAATCAAGACTCCGCGAGTAAGTCAACCATTGCTTCCACAGGAAGGAACTGAGCTGTCCAAACAATGATTGTGATTACTGGGTTGCAAAATAAAGATCCTTCACTCCTGGAGGTGGAATGCTAAGGTCTTTCACCAATGCTCTGTTCTGCCTTTATAGCGAATAAACAGATGAAATATTAGAATGTGAGTTTGAATCTTATAGCAGATCAGAACAATTCCAACCTACAATCCCAATCCACTCCAAGAAGGGGGGACGGATATTCTAACATGCTTACACTTGTCTATTATAAGGGGGTAAACTGATAATGGGCAAGGAGTGAAAAATTTAGAATTTTTCCATGTATGCAAATAGGCCTTCATCATTCTTGGATCTACAAAATATGGTTGTAATAAAATTAGTTGATTTTCCTTTAATGACTTTATTTTTCAAGCTGCTTCTTACATCAGAAATTGAGCTTAAGTAGATTCTGTAGGATTCGCCTTAAGTTGAAGATGTTTGATCAATCTATTCTTTGGTAGAAGTCAAGTATGTTGTTCTATGCCACTGTTATTTAGATTCCCCTGGTTTGTCTCTTCCTATGTGATTCTTCTGGCATGCTTTGCTCCACAAATATTTGGAGGAGTTTTTGGTCATAGTAGAAGTGTAAACTCACTCTAATTGTCAAAAAACTATTGCTGTAGACATATTTTGCTTCCTATCACTTATACAGAGTCAAGTGTCCACTGTGATCAAGAATTTGAATGCCTACAATTTCTTCAAAATATGAAAGTGACATGAGATAGGTGGGACCAACAACTATTTAGTAAATATGTGGTCATTTTGGGAATTATTTTCTTTCATGTTCTTATTGTCACATTGAAGTTTTTTTTCCTTTCTTATGTTTTTCTCATTAGACATGATTGCTACAAGACATTTTTCAATGAACTTTAAGGGGACCTATCTCTACAACTCTGTTGGGTCGTTTTAGTTCTTTCCTTTATCATGTTCCTTGCTATTCCTTATCTTTATTAATTTGCTTTTTGTTCTTAGTACTGGTCTCTTACTTTATTGTAGGTATGTATATCTTCATTAAATCATTGTCTTTATTTTTTTTACATATCATCATTAATTTATCGACGGCTTTGAGTTCTAACAGCTACAGGCATGTCTTTTCTTGGGTATTTTGATAAAAACGATATTAATGAGAAGTGAGGCTAATTGCAGTTTATTAGGACTTTCTGATTCATGCAACCTTTTTCACTCCCATGTATCTACTCAAATATTCAAAGATGAATAAAACCAATGTGACTGTCATGATAGTGCACTAACTATCATTAGAAATTTGGCTATTGGTCTAGTTAGTTTGATCAGGTGACTTTACATAAGAATTTTTGGGTTGACTATCATGTACAATAAAATTAAGATAAGATAATTTTATTAATGTCCAATGAATGACCGCTTAAGTAGGTCAAAGGGATTGTTGGGTACAAAATGATGTCCATACAACATGGGAGCACTAAAATGACTTTTATGAAAAACAATATGTAAAAATTCAAGTATGAATCTAATTTAAATCCCAAAAGGCCAACTCCTAAGATGGAGAGTCGATCCGAGAGGGAGATCTGCTGAGAAAATGGATCTAGACACGATACAAATGGTACAAGCCTATCATGGTCTGTTGGAACCATCTCTCCTAACGTTTGAGTATGAATGGAGGAATCTCACCATACAAATCTGTTTGGAGGAAAAACTAGAAGAAGAGTTGGACTGTGTAATGTGCTGCTGCCTAGAGGAGGGGACCCATCATTATGATTTGGATGATATCAACTGACTGTTGGTATTGGACCAGGCTTGGAAATGCTACTAGGGTCTTGCAGAAGTGGAGGTGGTCCTTCAGGTCCATATAAATCTGGGGTTGGAAAGATAATTGCTATCTGTCTGCCTCTTGGTGCCCGTAGTAGATGGAAGCACCGTGAAAAAAGAAGACTAGTGATCTGCTGAGTGGAAGTTGGTCCAGGATGTGGATGTGGCTGAAGGATAAGAGAGTGGAGTTGAAGGGCCTGCTGCAAGTATAAGGAAAAACATCTATAGTTGGGAACTTGAAGAAACTGGCAAGAGTCTGAAGCTCCTTGACTAGAAACTCACTGAAAAGGCAGTACAACTGCCCTTGAATCTCGTAGTAAATAGGGTTGCGGAAGATGAAGTGCTCTCGATCTTAACTTATTGAAGATGGCATACTTGGTGGATCCTGTCAGTTGGTCAATCTAGTGATCTGTCTCCACCCTAAGTCTATGAGATCCCTCCTTGATTTGAATCAGGGAAATAGTGTGCACCTAATGTGGAGTGTGTAATGTAGCCGAACAATTAGCCTCCCCCTCAGATCGATGAAGTGCTTGACATAGAAGGCCATCTTTAGATGGAAGGTTATTGTATTTCTTTTTTGCATATGCCCATTTTTGTTTTAAAAGATTTTATTTGAATATTATATCATGTATCAGTTCAGTTTGTTGGCATGTCCTTTTAGTTTGAAATAACATTGCTTGTTCAGTTTCAGTTGTTGTTCAGCAAGATAGAAGTTCATATAGGAACAAATCATAATTATGACAAGAACTTAGTTGAGTGTCTTATTTTACTTTTGAAAACTTATGACTTCTATTCTCTATATGTTAGTGTCTTTCTTGCTAATTTGCATGGAAATAGGTTGTTTATGCCAACCTAAGCTTGCAGGTAGTCAGATTTGTCAAGCCAGATAAGTGGCTGTCATAAAAGTAAGATTTGTTGAGAGATAAGTTAAGATAATTATATTAATGTCCAACAAATAACCACAGAAGTAGGTCAATGGGATTGTGCAGTATCATGATAACAATATAAAGTGGGAGCCCAAAATTAGAGAGTCAACATAGCTTTTACTAAGCCACAACAAAAGTGTTTGGTGCAACAACTTACAAAAGTAATCTAACTTTAGGCAAAAAATGATAGTTGCAACATACGTGCAAGGAGGGAAACTATAGTAAGAAAGCAGACATTAGAAAAGTTTGCTTATTCATTATTGTGCTTGATTTAGTTTGATCATTTGAAGTGAAATATTTGTTAGGCGGGTTGGTTTCAAAATGTTAGTACAATAGGCAATATTCTGTTGACATTGATAAATGATTAAAAAAACATTACAATTAAAGCCCTAATTTTATATGTTCAAATGACTAATATAGTTGGTTGGTTTATACAATTCTCAAAACTGATTGCTCACAGGATGCAGAAAAAGGAAGAGGAGGAAGTTCATACGGGAAATAGAATGAGAAATATATAAATTTTAAACAAAACTTCGCACTGGTATAAAACCATATCGCCACTTGCCCTTACATGTTTTGGTGAAAAATCTAAATATAGACCTATATGCTAAGTTGCCAGGAAACATGGGTACGGGGACGGGGATTCCACTTTTTGAAAAAAGGATACTTGGGTACGTTGGAGGTACTATATATAATAGTTCATACATTATTGCATTCTTCACTACTGTAAATCACTTTCAGGTCTTGACTATGTGTTAAGCACAAATCATCATCATCAATAGGTCTAGGGTATTGTCACAGTTTGTAAGATAGCATACATATCTTGACTGTAGAAGATCACAAACATGTATATTTTCCTCATCATAAGAGTGTGTGCTTTTACGTGCATGCTACACACTTAAATACTATATTGTGTACTTCACTGTTTGCACATCACTCAAACATATCATACTTGCACTTTGTATATAACCTTCGTCAACAATTGGTGGACTGTATGTTGTCTACTTTGACTGGTAAAAAAATTTCCTGCTACATTATTAGGGCTGTGAAAAACTCGGGACTGAGCTCGTAAAAACCCTAAGCAAAACCAGGATTGACTGCCGAGGCTTTCCAAGACAAGAATTCGAGATTGTTATGCTTCTCTACTATTTTGGGTCTGCTGCTACTGCAATAATTTCGGGACCGCTCCTCAGTGAGTTCACTTCTTCACATTTGTTGGATGTCTGTTGGAAGAGTTTATCCTCGGATTTTTGCTGCTAATTCTGGTAAGAAAACCAATCAATCAAACCCAAGCACATCCAAGAATTGGACTGCCACCAAAATTTGGTAAAAATTCAAAACCAAAAAAAACTTCTTTGTAAATTTGGGTCTGCAATTTGACCTCTGTTGCTACCCGAATTTCCATAGTCCACGAGCTTTACTACACTCTCATTTGTTGGTTCATTCAAATGGAGTGTGAGGATGTGTTTTTATACACATTCAAGTTTGTCCACTACATTAAAATATGGCAGACTTAGGTCAACAAGGTAAGTGTGAGTTTTAATTTTGTATTTTTAAATTTTAATTTAACTTTTATTTATTTTATTTGTTATTTGGCTTCTCCACATATGATGTAACACATTCCATTTATTAATAAATTTTTTTATTTCAACACTTCTTTGCCACATCATCTTCACCATGTGCATTCCCTCAAGATCAAGGCATGTGTGCCATAGGGCATGCAAGCAAGTGTCACCCTATGTGTGTGGGTGCCATCATGTTCTTTATCATATCATCTTCAAGGGTTTGTCTTCAAGGTCACCATATATTCAAATTGACCGCAAGTGATAAGGGAATCATTATATTGTTGAGGGTTTCAATGAAGTTGGCATCATATAGGGCTTCATCAAACGTTGTCATCATCTTCAAGGTGGGCTTTGTCAAAATCTTCAAGGTCTTAGGGTATGCTCCTCCTTTGTCCACAAACAACTTAGGTCACCACAAGCCATGCCATAATCTTGGTGCCATCATGCCACCATGCAAGTGGCTGCAAGGTCTTCCTCATGCCCTAGGGCCTTCAATTTCTAAAAACTCATAATTTTACACAACTTTGAGTTCATTTTTTAGGAAACGGTTTCACCTTGTTAATACAAATCAGCATTCTCTGATACATATCAATAGATAGAAGGCATATGAAAGTATATGCTACATAATATTGTTTAATTTTTAGGGTTAGGATAGTTTTAACATAAGAAATAAACTTTGATGCATGAACAAAAATATAAAACAAGATCCAAAATAGTACTGCGCCAATCAATTTAAACTGCAAGAAAAATTAAACCATAATTTTCAAAGTCACCATATATTCAAATTGACCGCAAGTGATAAGGGAATCATTATATTGTTGAGGGTTTCAATGAAGTTGGCATCATATAGGGCTTCATCAAACGTTGTCATCATCTTCAAGATGGGCTTTGTCAAAATCTTCAAGGTCTTAGGGTATGCTCCTCCTTTGTCCACAAACAACTTAGGTCACCACAAGCCATGCCATCATCTTGGTGCCATCATGCCACCATGCAAGTGGCTGCAAGGTCTTCCTCATGCCCTAGGGCCTTCAATTTCTAACAACTTATAATTTTACACAACTTTGAGTTCATTTTTTAGGAAACGGTTTCACCTTGTTAATACAAATCAACATTCTCTGATACATATCAATAGATAGAAGGCATATGAAAGTATATGCTACATAATATTGTTTAATTTTTAGGGTTAGGATAGTTTTAACATAAGAAATAAACTTTGATGCATGAACAAAAATATAAAACAAGATCCAAAATAGTACTGCGCCAATCAATTTAAACTGGAAGAAAAATTAAACCATAATTTTCATCTCTTTCAACTTTAACACTCCATTGGTCACTGCGTTAAAGTTGGTCCTTGAGATGATTCACCAAATGCCATGTACAGTAACACAATAATAAATAATGTACATGAGATAACAACACTAAAGAATCAAGCCAACCCTATGCGGCCAACCCTGCTCCTATGCATGTCATCTTCGCGATCCGGTGGTCCTCCGCGTGTCCTCCTCTCGATCTGCTGGTCCTCCGCGTGTTTTAAAGTTCCGCTAGTCCTCCACGTGTTTTTAGGTTGAGGTCAAGGTTTCTGGTTGCTGCCTTGCTCTGTCTTGCAAGTTTCATTATTTATGGGCTTTGCCGTGACTATTGAGTTTGTCAGAACCGCCCATTTCGCCTACAGGTTTCATTGTTCATGGGCTTTGCCGAGAGCTGCACTTGTCGAGCTATTTGCCTCAGCACTGTTCCAAGAATTCCGGCCGCCATGGCTCGCATCCTAGCCATAGTTTTGAGTAGTTTGTTGGCGTCGGCTATTGCTGCATCTGCTGCAAAGTCGATTGAAGAAACGGAGTATATTGATATGGTCACTGATAAGATCCATGACCTGGAGTCAAATCTCTTTAAGGTCTTGGGAACCAATCCCAAGTCTCTACATTTTGTGGAGTTTGCCCTCATGTCTCTGCCTACTGTTATTGATTCAAATGGTTTTAATGGCTAAATCGGATTCATGGCCGCCTTGTCAATCAGTTAAAATGGCATCCAGATAGAGTTTAATGTTTTTTCTTTCAATCTTGTGTAGGTATGGGAAGAGGTACGATTCAGTCCGCGAGCTTGTGCATAGATTCAATGCTTTCGTGAATAACATGGAGTTGATCAAGTCAAGAAACATCATGAGTCAAGAAATAGCATGAAGCTTCCTTATACTTTGGCAATAAATGGTAAATCAAATCATCTTCTCAACTAATTTCAGAAACTTCTGTTCTGTATTCAACATCTGGATCATAGTCTCAAATGGTGGCAATTAATCACATAGTGGTGCTTATCCACTAGGGAGTAGGATATTTTTCCTAAAAAGAAGGAAAACCTTATTTTTTTAAAAACCCAGTGGATAGGAAAGAAGGGTCTTTACGTGGCGTCTAATTAACTGAATCGTCAGGAGTATAATTTTCTTGCAATTAAATGGGAAATTTGAAGCAAGTGTCTTTAGATCTCCAAAGGGGAAGAGAAGAAGGGGCTGTGATCGGTATCCATGCTTAAGACCTTATTAGGAGGCCACATCTTGATCATGGCCTCCTTTTTATCCAACAGTGAGACTCTGTCCTGCAAGGTCTTTATATATACTCTTGGAACCTTGATAAATTCTTCTGAGGTTCCAATAAAATTGGCTGTCTGGAATGCTAGCAATGGTGTTGGCCTTATCAGCAGTGAGGCCAGAGCAGCATCCTGTATATTGAATATACCCACATCAATATTAATGCAAAAAATAGTTATTGAGTTTTGAGTGGCAGATATAAATGTTTAGTTCAGTTAAGTTCTGGTAAAAATCAATGGGTAGTAATTGAAAAGTGCATAAATTAGATGGGCTATCCTTTTCAAAAAAACCAGGGCCTTAATTACCATTGAAATTTAGGGAGCTATTTTGTTGTGTTATTCTGATAGATTTTATACCTCAGGTGGGCTGAGTTGATATAGAATTTATTGTTGCAATTCTCTATGTATCATTGAGCAGAGAAAGGTGAAAACAAAATTAAATTTTACAAGTCAAATTACATAGATTAGTTATGTTTTACGATCAAATTTCCTGGGAAATTATATTTAAAAATGTATCATATTGATTTTGAAAATGAACAACTTCTATCTCAACACCAGCTATTGTTTGCATCTCTCTGGGTTCAGTTTTATTAGTGTCTATGATTATCATAGCTCTCTACCATTCAAATCAGCCTAAACCATTCACCAAAGGGTCAGCAAGCAAAATGGGTCAAGGTATTATTATGCCACATTTCTCATTTGTCTAGATTATATCATAGAAATAAATTATTATCTCAAATCAATATATATGCACTTCATTAAAAAATGCATTGATGTCCTGCTTAGGTTCTCCAAGGCTAGTAATATTGCACATGGATATGGCCCTTCACATGTATGATGACATAATGCGCATTACAGAAAATTTGAATGAGAAATATATAATTGGTTATGGTGCTACTAGCACAGTTTATAAATGTGTTCTTAAGAACTGTAAGCCAATTGCTATTAAAAGACTATACACACACTACCCACAAAGCTTGCAGGAATTTGAGACAGAGTTAGAGACTGTTGGAAGCATTAAACATCGGAATCTTGTCAGTTTGCATGGGTTCTCTCTTTCTCCACATGGCAATTCGATGTTCTATGATTACATGGTAAATGGAAGTTTGTGGGACATATTACATGGTAAGTGAAATGGATGGAAAAGCTATCAAGAATTTTACTTGTATAAGATACATATAGGCCTAGCATGAGATTCTACCAACGTTTCATATATGATTGATGTTTGCTAATCGATGAATTGGAGAATCTAAACAATGTTTCTTTGTATGTAGGATCTTCAAAGAAGATTAAGATAGACTGGAACACACGTCTAAGGATTTCTTTGGGAGCTGCACAAGGTCTGGCATATCTCCATCACGACTGTAACCCACGTATTATTCACAGAGATGTAAAAAATTCCAACATTCTCTTAGATGGCAATTTTGAAGCACATTTGTCAGAATTTGGCATTACCAAGTGTATCCCCTCTTTAAAAACTCACACCTCTACCTATGTTATGGGTACCATTGGTTACATTGACCTTGAATATGTAAGGACATCGAGGCTTAATGAGAAGTCCGATCTGTACAGCTATGGCATTGTTCTTTTAGAGCTACTAACTGGGAGAAAATCTGTGGATAAAGACTCTAATTTGCTTCAGCTGGTAAGATGATAAGATTTATATTCTATCAATTTGCTTCACTTGGCTTTGTTCTCTTTGTCTTGGGACACTGCATAGACCAAGAAAATATAGAAATAACCTTTAGGTTTATTGACATGGCCATTTGAATGTAGATTCTATCAAAAGCAGACAACAATACAGTAATGGAAACTGTCGACCAAGAAGTAGCAGCAACCTGCACAGATCTTGGGGTTGTAAGAAAGATCTTTCAGCTTGCACTGCTTTGCACAAAGAGATAGCCTTCTGACCGCCCCACCATGCATGAGGTTTCCATAGTTTTGCAGTCATTAGTACCAGCTTCTAAACAAACTCCAAGTATCCGAGTAAACCAACTAGCACCCAAGAACAACTACAGGAGATACTTAGATGAATATGTCGAAGGCAATCATAGAGATGGTACAGGCAGGACAAGCGGCACTTCTGATGGGCATTTGTTTGTGATATTTGGAGAGGTTATTTCACATAACACTGTTTGACTGTAATGAAGGCTCAGATGGAGCTCACAGGAAAAATTCTCCAATTGTTCATTCTGACTTAGTGCTGCTACCGGATAATTGCATCAAAAGCTCAAATTTTGCAATTTTGTTTCTGGAACAGAAGCCTGAATTTGTTAAAGCAAATGAGAGTGCCCAGTGTGAGATCAACAAACACTTTGTGCATGGTTTTGCAGAGAGGCCAGTTAGAATCTCTGTGACATTTTTGTTGCTCTAGTGGTTTCCTAATTGAATTTCAACAACCCCTATATGACATCCAATAGATATTGTATCCAGATATTAAACCGAATATTTTCTACTTCCAGGCATAAAAAATTGTTGAAAAAAGATATCGATCATGTTACAAGGAAATATTGAGCAACTTTTGTATAACAAACTACTTAAAATTATTTGAATGCTTGGTTGTCCACAAATAAAATAAAACCTTCCATTCCAACCTCGAGAATGCTTGCTTCGAAAGGAAATCTACTTCCTCATTGAATTCAAGATACGCATGTTGAAATTGCATTGAATTCACCATACACATGTTGAAATTGCAAGTGTGCAAATGCTAAATGAAGATTTCTCATCTTGATTTTCCATCCATCCAACAAACCCACCTATAACTGATCCTTTTGCATAGACTAGTCAATAACAATTTCAGAGTCCCAACAATTTACAAAAAAAAGATTTACTTAGTACAAGCAAAGAAAAAAATCGCCCATAGAGCAAGCAATTCACCTCTAGTGTTAGTTCACATTTTTTTCCCCTCTCTTGAGAAACACTATCAATATAACCAAGAAGAGGCTGCTTATCATTAAAACAAGGCACATTGGGAATTCTATATTTCTTACATTATCATTCTTTACAATTTTCCTTAAAAGCCCCAATGACCTTCAAACCAACCCTCATAGCATCCAATCATTATATAATAATCCTTGGATTCCAAGGATAACAATTATGTAGATCTTCTATATCTACCAATTTCCTAGGTTTGAAGATGTTAACTCCGCTAAAAGTTAAGTGCAACAAATATATTTTCTTCATAACGACAATTTTTCTCTCCCTTCATATATCTTGAAGAATTTTTGACATGAAGTAAAGTTTTTGGCACCAAGATGTTTGACAGAAATGTGAACCAAGTTCTCACTTCAGCTTCATACGGTGAAAGTGCAAACAAAGATGTAGGCAACTAGGTTATCTACTAACTCTTCATCAGACATGCCTTTTTCTAAACTATCAAACTGTTTCAAAATATATTGGCGGGTTAACAGGAATTCTTATGTGTTTGCCAATGATGTTCTCTTTCTTATTAATAGGTTATACTGGTTAGGCAATGATAGATACTAGACTACCTGTTCTCACTTACCCGCTAACAATTACCTTCATGGCGTATTATTGCACCTTCCTTGGGGCAATTGCTAGTTTAGTCTCTATATAGACACTCCTTAAGACGCGCAACTAGATTTTCATGAGATGGCCACATGATATTTAGAGAAAATGTTAAAAAATATGAAAATAATCATCATTGTATTTGAATATGATGAGGAACATACAACTCAATCAATTGACGATAAGGGGCGTTTAACAACAACTTCAAAAATCATTTTATCTTTAATTATATGTATTCGTGTAACTGCATCTCTTATGGACTTACTAACTTGCTACAAAATTGTGCGTCCTTCTCATCCTTCTCATTGGTTTCATGAGATCACGAGTCTCTAGATAGTAATTGTTCACAAGAATCATAATATTTAACATTAGTGATTCCAACAATTCTTTATAATTTTAAGATTACATATGCTAAGCTAGATATCATTAATGTTCAATTCAATTTCACTACAATAGCATATGCAGGATCACTGAAATAAATAAAATCACAAGATAAACATAGATTTATCCTCGAAAACCTTCTAAGGAAAGAAAACCTAAAAAACCTTCATCTATATAGATGTATCAAAAGTACAAAGATAAAACCCCAAACAGGTGCTCCTTCTCCTACAATATATATATCTCCTATGTGCTATACAAAAGTGAATGTGTGTGTTTAAATGAGGAACACATGTCAACTATTTATACACTTTCTTCCACTTGAATTTTTCCCTAGCAAGTTGGCCCGCAAAAATTTACTGGGCTGACTTCACCTAGGAAGACACAAAATAATATTATATTATATTCAAGAGGGTTCTATTGACCCTACTTACAATGAAGGTTTTACCTCATGACTCTATGGTTTTACCTCATGACTCTATGATGAACAAATACAATAGTAACATCTCGACGGAGGAATAAAACATATACGACATGTTACATCAATAAAATACATTTATAATATTCTTCGAAGTTACAATATTTCAACACTCCCCCTTAACGAGAAGAGTATTCCACTAAGAACAACAACATCAACTATAGGAGCAAGGAGAGAGAGGATCTCCAACATCATCAAGGTGATACATCTATACATCATTGGAAGTTTTCAATAATCATCAACATCTCGAACAGTTACTGGAACATATTTAACATATTTAGTACTGGAACATCATCTTCTATAGCTCCTCAGCACTGGCCAAAGATCGAGGGAAGCATCCACTTTTAGAAAGGAGAATCTAATTGTTTCTATATATACTCAACGACCCTGCCAAAGAGAAAAGTTCTAATGTCCCTTAAATCCGTAAATAAATAAATAAAATTTATATGGTCCATAAACTATTAGGATCTAAGGGTCATAAAAAATCACTTTAGTATTGTATAAAATTATTAGGAACAATACTTGTATTCATGTTATGGATTTCTCTCCTAGGTTAATACATGGTATTCTAATTACGGTTATATTTATTATCGTTTATTTGTATACTTATGTTTCTTGTATATTTATGTCGTTTACTTGTTTAATGATGTTTCTGGTGTGATTCAAAGTCTACTTACTTCCTACTTGTTTATAATGTATGTTTATCACGTAACCTATTCTTATTTACTAAAATGCCATGGTTAGGCTTACCTCTTCTACTAAAGGGAAAAGAGTGGTTGGATTTACCTAATGACTCAACGAAAAGGTATGAAGGTCTCTATGACTTGGGCTTACTTAGTTTGTTATGAACTAATGCAAGAGGAACACGTTGTTTTCACATGCTAGGTACCACCACTATGTTGAGTGTATGGTTCTTAATGAAGTAAATTGATCCAACATTAAAGGTTTGAGCTTTAAAAAAATAAAAAAAACTAAGGGTGAAGTATGCTTAGAGGAAGCCATAAATACAAAAGGGAGAAATACAAACTATATCGAGTGGGTAAATATTTAAAACTTGGTGGGAGTGGTTGCGGCATTAATGAAGGCCATGTGGAGGCCTCGTGGTCACATCCCACAGTAGCTAAGGAACAAAATGTGATTTTCTATGGTTTCGAAACCCTATTTTTGCATACCAAGTTGGATGAGGGGAGAGAAATCCCTCGTTGTGGTTTTTGTTGGTAGAGGCGTGGGAAGTGGGTTATAGGATCACCCAGTTTGCTCAGGTGTGAAGCCCTTCACCATAGCATATACTCTATTTGTTTTTGTTTTTATTAACTGCAAGAACTTCTAATCATTGATTGGTTTCATGGAAGGTTAACACTGCGTTGGAGCAGGCTCACGACTGAGGGAAAAGAAAACCATCATACCAAACAGGGTAATCCCATGTTCAGGAGTCCTTTGCATCTGGTTGGCCATTCTGCATTTCCTAAGGGATTTGGGGATGCGTTGTTGTGGTTTTAATTGTTTTCCTTTCAAAGTTATAAGGGTTTGTTTGGAAGTCACTTAGTCTTTCCATACTAAATGTAAGGGTTTTGTAAATGATACAGTGCTTAGAAAATTCGTGGGTTTAATTGTTTTATGAGCCTGTGAAGGCATTTAATGAATTTGTAAATTTATTTTTTATTGTGGGTGGAACCTATCTAAACCCATTTTTTGGAATTGCAAGGTTGTTGTCATTCTATTTCATGTGCTCTATATTTGGCTCAAACGTTGATAGTTGGGGAATGGTGAAGTAAATCGTGGAATTTTGACATCTTTGTGTTTTTTAGTTTTGAATGTATCATGTACATTCCCAACTAAATTTTTTCTGGATGAAATGATTTGTGCTTTAAATGTTTGCTCTTTGTGTTTTAAAACAATGTCTCGGAAAATATAGTTTTTATTATGGTGGTGATATACTGTTAGCGGTGCCATTGCCAGCAATGGCATTATAGTTAAAATTGTTCATATTTACTATTCAAGGGTGAACTCTTTAGTTTGTTTCGCTTCTCTACAGAAGCACAAGAAAATCCCCAACTCCATTTTCCTATATAATCTAGGTGTCACACTGAAATGATTTATTTATGGCAGGGCTAGAAGCGCGGGCCCTCCTTTTATAGGATGGATGGAAAAATCACTCTATGGGATTCATGGGGTCTTCACTTAGTGAAACAATACCATAGCATGTTCATTCATGGCATATGAAACAATACCCCTATTTTCAAAAAATATTGGAAAATACCTCCGAAAATCATTTTTTTTAACCCCCTCCCAATATGCCTTGCCGATTTTTAAAAACCCCTATTTTCCCTATATATTGCATGTATCCATTTTTTCATTTACATTTTTTATACCCCTTTATATTTATGCCTAAGGAAAAAAACCTGAACACATCCTTCCTGCCCTTGAACTTATTGACAAACTGCATAAGCCTGAATGAAGTAGAGACTCACATAGTACACTTACTTGTTGAGCTAGGCATAAGAGCACGATTTCCCTTGGCTTCAAGTGACAGAAGCTTTGCTACCTGGCCAAAGGCCATTCCACAGTTCAGTGTGTAAACCTTGGGCTTCACATACTGCATAGAGGATATTTATAGGAATATACATTTTCTGTGATTATCAAGATATTTAAAAACAGGATATGACACCTCAAAAGACCCAAAGAGGACCTTGTGAGTGTCCTTGACAAAATTTTCATTTTTAATTTTGCGTTTCATGTCAATAAAGATCCATCTGTTCAGCAATAACTAAAAGTTCAAAGTTTAATATTATTACGAGAATTCAAAGAGGGGGAGAGTTCATGAGAGATCCCTAGAGCTAAAGGAGGACAAAACTTGCCAATCTCAATTGTGTTGCTGAAGCAACAAATATGGAGAGCATTCAAACAAATAAACATTATATTAGAGTAAATGATACACAAACAGGGTGGAGTATATTTGATATAAAATTGAAATCTAGTTTGAGATGATGAAGCCTTAAAACTGAACACAACCATTCACAAACTGAAAGACAATCAAACCAGGAGATCAATCATCAGATATAGTTATCTGGCATGCAGACAAGTGCTATTCTGAGGACAATGCCTTGAAAAGATATCTGAGTCTTGCACAAGCACTTCAACATTGCAATACAAGCACATGTTTCTGCTGAAGTTTCACTATAATCCTGTGTTTATTCTTATTCTCTTGTTTTGTGCCTTTAATCTAACATGCTTATATGATTCTGGTTCCATTTTAATTGGCATAAGAGATGAGAGAAATGAGATATTTTAAAACTTGCAATCTTGCACTTGTAGTTATGCAATTATTGGTCTTGTGGACCATCTTTGGCCTTGAAAACATTTAAAGGTCTACTTGTTTTTCTTCTTTATTATCAGCCACCCACAGCAAAAAGACGTTCAGAAATTCACCTTCCTAAGAATGGAGAGTTACTAAATTCATTTTACCCATTTACAATAGGTATTGCACTAAGTTACTAACCATCTTGCAGGATTAAACCCCAAAGTGACCTTAAATAATATCATAGGAACGCAGACATAATAAATGGCTACATAACTATCTATATTCAATATGGTAGTCAGATATGAGATAAATCAAATGTAGAAATTTAGATCTTAGGTAAAGCCACAATTAAATTCAGACTCACAAACACAAATTGGACAAAACAAATAGTATGCAAAACTTGTCCTACAAATACTGCCCGTAAACATTAAACTATTGTAGAATGAGGCTTTGGGCCTTTGGATCTGTTCTTTGCATGACTTTAGACAATGTTGACATTATGATTAAAGTGATACATATTAGTTCTAAAAACAAATAATATGAAATTGCAGTCACTATAATTGTTTGAATTGTGCAGTCACTCAAGAGATAACATCCACACAGAATAATTTAGTAAAATTTAAATACAACTCACAAATTTGTTTGCGAGATTTTTTTAAAAATAGAGAGCTTACTAGGTAAGGTTGGATTCAAGTCAACTGTCAACTGAATGGCTGACACACATCCATTAGCAGACATTGTTCCCAGAATAGCATGAGAGTCTCCAACATTTGCAATGACAAGGTCCTGGCCCTAATAAAAGACAACTACAAAGATAAGCCACTGGAAAAATTTCAAACTATAAACTAAATATGAAGATAATATTATTCATTTTGAAATATGCAACAATTCCAATATTGATGCAAAGCTCTATAACATTCATTTATTTGGGGCTCTTACTGCCTCTGCCAAAATTGGACATAAAATACGATAGATAATTTTATTAATGTCCAACAAATGACCACAAAAGTTGGTTAATGGGTCTAAAATATTACATCTAGTGTAAGTACAAAGTGGGAGTACAAAAGCAACTCCTAGATCAATACTAACAGCATAAAAAGATATTAAACTAAGTGTCTAGCTAAAGGCTAAATGCTCTAGCTAAGAGAAGATATAAAATGAGGTGCAAGTACAAAGGAGTCGCAAGAGAGTTGCTAAAAACTGAAGAGTTTTGGTGCTGAGCAGAAGAGAGGATGTCAAGGCATGTTGGAGCTAGCTGTTGAAGTGACTGCAAGACATGCTTCTCATTGGAGTCATCAATGAGTGTGAAAATTCCAATGCTCTGGCAGATGATATCCTCCAGGGAGTGACCAAGGCTAAGAAGCCTAGCTACATGATCCCAGCGGAGTGGCTAGGGATGATGAAGTGTTGTCTTTGGAGTGAGTTTCTGTATTTAAATATGAAGATTCAATTTTGATTTTGAGTTGGCAAAGTTCCAGGTTCAAACATAACCCATGCTTATTAGGTGATGTGGAGCATCTTCCTTAATGGAATTCTTCCATGTTTCAGTAGTTTGTTATTTATGCTCAGTATTTATAGGGATCTGTTTTACTAAAAATAGCCCTTTATTCAATTACTCTTTTTGGGTTAGAGCAAATAAGAGGGCAGTTAATAATTTTAGGAAGCGGGGTTAGGAAAAAGGGGAGGAGGTGGTAGCGTGGGCTCAGGGAGGTATTTTTCCAGCTGATTGAAAAGTAGGTGTAGACGCTGATAGATTTTGAGTAGTTTCTATGGCTGTTACTGTCTGTAATCTGGTGTGCAATGAAGCAAGAATATTGTTATGAAATTTTCATCTAGATGAATAATTTTGTTGCCTGTCATATATATTTAGAGTGTTTGCGCCGTCTAGTTTTCTATGTTTTACTGCCAATACTCTTGCAGGTTTAAAGATGTATTGAAGAGGTTGCTCTGCATATCTGGAAATAGAGCATATGCATACTAGTGGACTATACTGAAGAATAAATTGTTGCAGATTGGAGTTTATCTGCATCATTAGGCACCTTAGTTCTCACTGTGGCTTGATAGGTCTGCACTAGCAGCTTATGGAATTTCAATCATGATAGTTCATCAACTTATGGTTTTGCTCAATCCTGGGCACAATCTAAGTCACCTTTCTCTAAAGGAAGAGGGATGAATGCTAAAAGATGATCATTTTGTCTTCCTGTGCCATGAAGTGAAGGAAGACCCTAACCATATATGGATCAAGTTATTGAAATATGAGAATGGCAATTGAGAATGCATAAATGCTTTTATACCTGTTTGAGGATGGTAACGACAGTCGTCCCACTGCAGAAGCAATCCAAAATGGGATGCAGCTTGAGTTCCTTATCCATTACCTGGAAATCTCGTAGATGAGATTCCTTCCATGCTGCAAACATCTTGGACTCTTCTTTGTGCACATCCGCATCCGAATCATTACACAATTTGTTTGAATCAACGACCTCAAAATCGTTACTATCAGCTAAAATCAGTTCTTCCCATTGGTTCATAAGCAAGCTAGGCAGAGAGTCTCTAACCCTTTTGCTAACCAAGTGTCCATATGGTCCATGACCATCAAAAACTCCAATGAAGCTTATGTTCTCATCTAACCCAAAATGCCTCTGTGACCCAAAATTCTGATGGAAACAAAAACAATATTAAATTACCGAAACTCTCATTATTCTCAAAGATATTTACAGAGATATGTAGTTCACCATGTAATTTTTCCATTTAATGAATTCATGAAAAGGAAGAAAATACATGAAACATGCTTAAAAGGATTTTAGTTTTGATTCAATTCTGTCTTTGTTTTAGGAGCTGTATAAGCTCATGACTCAAATATAAGTCTCCTTAGGGAGATCCATACTGGTCACTTGTGAATCTTCAATCTATCAATCACTTGCTTAAGATTTTACTCATAGCTGTCACGGTGACTGGGAGTACTCTTCAAATCATCCATCCCACAGGAGGGATGAATCAATACTCTTCAAATCATCTACACCACAAGAGGGATGAATCATAAAAGCATAGTTGGACTCTGTATGAGCATCCACACAATTCCAAAAGATGCACAGGAAAGTCAGGTTCCATGCTAGTTACCATAACTTGACATATCAAAAAAAGGTTATAAACACGATATACAAAGTTTAGCATATAAAAGGAACTGGATCTGAACTACTGCCCAATACACATAGGACCACTTTAAGAATCCATAGACCTCACAAGACAATAGGGGAGAGAGAAAACTGTATATAATACTCTCAAAAGCATTTCCTCTCTAAAGCAAGATGAAATGCTACCCTTGATTTAAATTTTAGAGGTGACTTTGTAGAAAGGATTTGCACCCATTTGAAATTTGGAAATAGAAACTAAACTACAGTGCCAAAATGACAGCATTATAAGAGAAAATAGGACAATCTACTCGTCAAATTTATAGTTCCTTCTCCTCCACCACTGCTTGTGGTCTTTTTTGGACATGAATATCGAGAGGACATACTTTCTTACGAGTGTTATAGTTGCTGGTCATATAGTGTCAAAGCAAGGGTGTAGTTCCTTACACATTGTTCACTTCTTTCTATGATACAATTTACTAGATAATTAGTTCTACTAAACAAGGTTCACCAATATCATCATGACATACTTTTCCAGAAACCTCAACACATAGTACTAAAACTAAAATGCAACGATTGTAAGAAATCTGACCTGATTATCATAATTCAATCTTGAAACAGAGATGATAGAATGCTAGTCGTCATGCTGCCTTCTCTAACATTTGCTTGAACATTGTGAATGCACTTGAAATCCAAATCGTGAATTATCTTTATGGAATTGTTTGTCATGCCCCTTGTGGATGTCATGCATGCATGTTGAAGGTACAAGACATGTGTCTCATATTGCTATCAAATTGGAGGATAAAATTTAACTTTCAAATTAACTTCTCATATATATAAATACACTCGCATATATAGCTATACACACATGTGTTTATGATTTCAGCCTAGTGGGTTAGTTCAATTAGCTTCAAGGCAAAGAACATGGAAAGGTCATGGCTACAAGGCCCGTATAGTGCGTCTCGGTTAAGGGTGCATGTTGTACTCCAATGACATTTACCTCTAGTACCTAAAGAGTTTCCCCAAAGACATTTTCCATGGATAAAATATATAGATGAATTTAATTAACCACAATATAACAAACAATAATGCTAGCCATATCACATAAGTATGATGTAATAATATAGTATATACATAATCACCAATATATATGTGCATGTTCCTTGACTCCATGCACCTACTTTAACTCAAGTTTAGTAATTTCAAATTTTCACCCATAATAGAGCAACAAGATCTACATACGTAGTTCAGGCCATGGATAGCGATTACCCCCATTTTCGAATGGGCATTCCCTAATCCTGTAGTATCAGCAAAAAGAGGGGTGATTCCTCAAGTCTGGGCCTTCCCCTTGGCAATATGTGCATAGTACAGCCATTTCTGAGAATTTTTGGTAATGAGACAGTCCTTAAATGGTCACCTACAGCAGCCCTGGTTATGCTCTAAAGCAGCAGAAAACATCCTTCAGTTTAATTCTAGGCAGCCTTGAGGCTAATCTGGGCACTTTGAGGCTATTCTGGGCATCCTTGAGGCTATTCTAAGCACAAGAAAAGCCGGCTACAACAAATCTAGGTAAATCCTGATCATGTTGGATTTTTAATAAAAGAATAATTTTTAATAATTTTGATAGCTTAAATGGATTACTTTAGCTAAAATCACGTCTTAGTATTAATGAAGAGAGAATATCTGAAATTCCCAAAAAAAAATTCTTAATACAATCAATACAATTTATCCATCTATTAGAATTCATAAACCAAATTGTAACTTAATACTAGCTATTGGAATTCACTGATTTTATGAAGAAAAAAAGAGTATTGTAGTCTAAACTATCCATGACAAAACTATCTGCCTCTTTATATTTTAAAGCATGACTTCCAATTAAGCAAACCTCCCATGGGCGTTTAACCTTTCTCAATTAATAACCATAAGCATCTTATTGTAAAATTAGAACATAATACCAGCTATTGGAATTCACTGCCTTTATGGAAAAGAAAAAACATATTGTAGTCTATACTATATGTGACAATGACCTCACCATCCCTCACATTAGTGATGCAACAATATAGGCTCGTCCTTTTGCAACATTAACCTAGAAGATGAAGATGACGTTAAGAAATTTTAATTTCTAGGAAACTTGAGGAGAAGTTACAATAACCATGATTTTTAGAGTTATTGTGGAATTTGCAATTCTCTGCATAATGTTACTTTGGGGAAATGACCCTGGATCATGCCTAATTTTTGTCTTTCAACAAAAGAGCCCTTTCCTGTACAATGCCAATTATCTATCATTTGGGTGGTAACTTTCCCAGGAAAACAATTTAGTTCGTAATTGCTCAAACAAGTTTATTAAACCCTCTTCACCCCACCCCAGCCAAACCCCACCTCAAGTTTTGTTGAGATTCTTCAATGCTCATAACAAGAAGATTATAAGCTCATTACCAAGGATGAGAGAGTCGTTAAGGCTGATAACTGGTTAAAAGTGTACTCCCAACCAAAAAAACTAAAAACAAGTGCTATATTTTGATTAACTTGAATAACGTACATAGACATTCTTTACATTCAGAGTTCAAAGGTGGTTTCCAATTGAATTGACATGAAAATAAGTTTTAACTGAGTTAAAACATATTATTTTCCTCAAAATTACAGTAAACAAGATTATTCATCATAACTAAAACTAGATATATATATATTTACAGAGTTCAAAAGTATTCACCTTGGCTAAAACCAAATATTCCATTTTCGAGGTAAGGAGGGTTTAAAGTTAAAAAAAATAAATCAATAAATAGGAGTGGAAACTAACATCACTAACAACATGACTCACAACAACCATATAATGCTATGTCCTCCTACAACAAGAAAGAATAAAGGATAAACCATAATCCGGAATAAAGGATAAACGATTATCCAGAAGTTAATGCAAAGATGGAAAGAGTCAACTGTGTGAGAGGTTTAATTGTTGTATGAGATAGGAAATGAAAAATGTATGATTATGATGTCCAGTTTTAGCAACATATTCATATAAATTTATTCTTTGGGGAGAATAATTCATCAATAAATAATTTATATCTTGGTCTAGTGGTTTTGTGGAGGCATAGGCCAAATAAACCTTTTTTATTTATATTATTGACAGCACAAGAAACTAAGAAACACAACATTTATCGGGAGGAGGACAAAAACTTGCCTTCATAGCAGCCAAATAGATACTTTAAAAAATATTTTCCTTTAAAATAAAATATAACAACCAAAGATAATGAGCAATCATTTTCAAATAAAATCCATACTCACTGGATAGGAATATGCTTGACAGGGATAGTGCACAATTGGTGTAAAACAGAGTGCAACAAAACTGAAAACATACTCATTGACTAAAATACAAGTTCATAGTATTTCAATTTGGATTTATATACCCACGAACTCTGCTATTAAGGAAAGGAACAAATGAAGAGGGAATACCCCGTATTCCATCTATCTTATAGCTTAAGGCAATTGGACTACCAGAATAAATAGTCTAACTATTATTTGAAGGAAGAGAAAGCATGTGTGTCTATGTTTCGGCCTAAGGAAAATATTTCGGCCTAAGGAAAATATTTCATCCTAAGGAAAATAGGATAGACAAAAATCAATCTAAGTGTTTTAGGATAGAGAAAAATCAATCCAAGTGTTGTAAAACATTTGCCAAAAACATGCTGGGAGATTCAAGAAGAGGAACCTGAACCAAAAGTAGAACAACAACTAAGAAATAAATTAGAAGCAAAATTCTAGTGAGACATGTCTGGTGACATGTCTAATAGATAATTAATCTCCCATATTTACTTGGATGAAATATAAACTCTGGTGGTTGCATATCCAATGTTTCCATAGTCTTCGAATTTTGCAGGTGGTGCTTGCAGTTGCGTTTGCACCATCTTTGTCTTCAAATTTTGCAGGTGGTGCTTGTAGCTGCATTTGCACCAGCTTTTGTCTAGAATGTGATAACTTGCACATCTAACAATGGACAGGTTCACTAGGGTATGCAAACACTGCATCTAGCTGACTCTACATGAAGTGCAGGATGGACTTTAAAAATTTGCATGTTAGTGGGTATATTTGAAAATATACTGTTTCTAACAATTGGTAAAAAAAACAAATCCTGAAACAACTGCCCCTTGAGGAATGGTGTATATTGAATACGAAAACCCTGGAAAAATTGCCGACTACAAAATGGGGCATGCTAAAGCAGTTGACACCAAAAACTACAAAATATTGAACAATAAAAACACCCACTAAACGGCCCCTGACTATCTTTATGGATACAATCCTCTATAGGAGAATTCTTATCTTTCTCTTTCAATAAGGTACCGAATGTTCCAGGGGAGGGACTACCATGTATTAAACATATGCTAATGGAACTGGGTCTAAATAAAATGAATCTGGAATAGAGTGAAGGTAAGTTGGTCCTGCAACGGAATATGGGTCAATGTTGGAGTAAACTTGGTCAATTGGATCTGTTCCCAGACCACTGGCATTTCTTCCAATTTGAAAGCCATACATAACCCATTGATTCATCATACGTAGGGGTATAGGCTGCATAAAGAGAGCAACATCAGCAGTGGAAAAGGTAGCAATAGTTAGAGATGCGGATCTCATTGTAGTTGACCTATAAACAGGAGTTTATTCATCAGTGGAAAAAGGATAGGTATAAGATCTAGTTCGTGATTCTAGGAATTACTATTTTGACAATGCTATTGATTCTGGAACTACTGATGGGTAAGCAACTATCTCTGCTATCTCACAAAAAGAAGTACAAGAATTTTTCATCAAAGATTAAACACACTATAGCGTACCTCCAAGAATGATATGCAATGGCTCTCCAATGTGCCTCCTCCAGCACCAGAGAAACCCACCACAAACCCACGACCACAAAGCGATGAATAAAAGCCCTTGTTTTCCAGAAAACACTGCTACCACTGAAATGCTGCTGGAAAAAACACGCTGTTATCCAGCAAATACGATGGAGAAAACATGGAGAAAACCCATAGAAAACCCAAGGAGTAAAACGCCCTCGTTTTCCAGAAAACACTGCGGGGATTTGAAAAAATGCCCTGTTATGCAGCCACAGGATGGAAAAAACACCCTAAACCTAGCTCGTAAACACCTCGGCTTGGTGCAGGTGCACTCAGACCACAAGCAAAGGAGCTCACAGGCACCTAGCAGGCAAGGCTTGGAGGACTGGTGAACGGCTCAGGAAAAAATGTTGAATAAAACATACCCCAACATATTGGATATTTAAATAGTAAAAAAAAAACCCTATTTACCCCTAATATACCTCCAATATATCGATTTTTAATTTTTTAATTTTAACCCCCCCAATATGAACGGACGTGATATCATATTGGTCCCTAGGTGACACCCCCGTGGTGGGATTCGATGGTTGGTTGGTTATTGTGATACCTTAGTTCACTTATCTGGATGGCTATGTAATTCTATTTAATTCTTTTTAATGTTTTAAGTAGGATTTCAACCAATTCTATGCATATTTTATGTCCATAGTTATATTTGTATTTATGGAAATGTTGATATCGTGGATTTGGACTCTAAGGGATTTGACCTATCTATGGTAATTTAATCTGTTTTATCACTAACATGTATATGTTTTAGTTAAATCTTAGTTTATATACTAGCTATATTTGTAACCCTTCGTGGATGTTGTGTAATAATATGCTAAGCGGTTATTCTAGGTTTAGAACCCTGCATGATGATTTATTCAAGTGGTAGTTATAATCTAGATTTAATATACAAAGATCTAGCACGAGCTCCGCTTGGAAATGTCTCGGTCCTAAATTTAAATGGTTAAATAATTTATTTATTTTCAGTGGCTATTATATTATAAGATCTATGATTTCTATGTGCGAGGACTCTCTGTGAAGAAAACCCTGTTCGATATGTTTTTGAAATGGTTTATCATAATATATTTAAGGGATTAACCCTAGATTCTAGCCTAAACCCTAAGACAATTGCAAAATATTTGGAAATAAATTAGCATAATCCTTATAAGAGATTAATCCTAGATTTTATCCTAAACCATCAAACATCTAAAAACATTTATTCAAGTTTATGAAGGATGATTTACATCTTTCAATACAACACTTGATCATTGTAATACCAGCCTATAAACATATTTAAAACATAAATAAAATATGATATAGGGTAAACCTCTTAGCTGCAGTTGCGTAGATTGTAATAGGTCTATGGCCTTGCACACTTCAACACAGAGTTAATAGGAAATCGTCTGTTTCTCACCCGTGGAATGGTAACCGAATGACCTTAGAATTGCCACGTTCCTACCAACCTTGACCTGGAACCATTTTTGGCTCTTAATCGGATCCCCGTGATATGGATCCAACATGTAAGAGAAAACTAGAACTCCTAAGGATGAGGTTTTTTGTATTTGGAAGTTGGGCTCTGTATTCTCTAAGTGTTGGGTTTGGAAATTCTTTCCAATCCCATCTAGAATAATAATGATCAGATAACCCAATCCTTCTCTTGGATTTTGATCTTATAGATATTCTTTGGAAAAAGACTTCAGTTAAATCAAGATTTTAATATTTTCTTGAAAATAATTCTTAGTTTCATTTTTATGTAATATATAGTAATTTTTGATAAGTAGGAACTTTCTACTAGTTCCTAATTTAGTTTAGAAAATAATCTTTATGTATATATTTAGTTTATTAGATAATATATACATAGACTCTTTCTTAGTACTTTTGTTATCTTTATTTATTTTCACACACACACACACACATATTATTCTCATAAGTCTATGTAGACTTCACTTAGATCTTTTACATATATTTATTAAAATAACTTGGTATAAAACTACATACATACATACATACATACATATATATATGAGGGATGATTTTAAAGAACCATTAAGATTTAAAAGTGTATAAATGTTGGCGAATCTTACCAATTCTTAAAATTCCAACAATAAAATGTTTGGCGATATTTTCAAAAAATATTTTAACTTCCAAGGATTTTATATCGTTTATATAATAATTTGGCGTTTTTAGGGTGAAAATAGTTTACCCCATCAAAACTGGGCGAAACAGGGCTTCAAAAAATGCAAAATGGTGAATCTTTTTTTGGAGAAAAACCCCTAAAAATAGCCCATGGGCTAAATTTTGTCCCTAAAATTATCCATGATATCTATATCTATATCTATATCTATCTATCTATCTATCTATCTATCTATCTATCTATCTATCTATCTATATATATATATATATATATATATATATATATATATATACACACACACACACTTATTCAAATTAATCATCTATTTTTATTTATGCATTAAATAGAATAATTGTTTCGTTGATGCCTCCTTAGTTTATGTTAATTCTTTTATCAAGGCCTCGTGTGGGGTTTGGTCGGTCAACTAGGATGAGTAGCCCTAGATTTCCTTGCATGTTGGATTACCTTGTATTCATGGAAATATATTGCAGTCCTTAACGCGAAAGAGATTGTGATTTCAATTAATCAACATAAATAAGCATGATGAAGGTTGATGCTTTTCGGAGTCTTTTCAACTCAACACCCTTAATTAAAGTAATCCCTAGTGATATTCAAAGCTTATGCTCAACACTATCAAATGGATGTTACACTAGTGCAATTCTAGAACCTTTTTCTCAACAGTAGTACTAAAATGCATTTGTACAATACACCTAGGGATAAAATGGCCAATGATCTCTTACTCTAGAGATTATGCTCAACATCATGGTGGAGTGCCCCAGGGCTTATTCCCAACACTTTTGTCCTTTGCTTGATGTGGCTACCTATGTGATCCAGATATTAGGCTCAACACATTGTCCCATAACCCATGTGCTCGAGGGATTGTGCGTAATATTTTTATCCTTTACTTGTTGGGGTTACCTATGTGCTCCAAAGATTACACTCAACATATAGCATCATAACCCATGTGCTCCAGTGCTTATTCCCAAAACATCATAGAAATCAATCATGTATATCAGTCTCTTGCACAATACATGACAAAAAATATGATCTCAGTATATTAGGGCTTGTGCCCAATCACATAATAAATAAATCCAGTACATCGGGGCCTATGCTGAGTACAACAACAATAGTCCTTGTCTAACAGGGCATTTTCCCAATATATAATCATATAATCAAAGCAGTTAAAAATGTGCATCAGATCTTATGACTAGTATATCTATATAACCAACATAAATCATGTGCAGTGGGGCATACGTCCAATATAATATATAACATCAAACTAAGTCATGTGTAGTGGGGTTCATGCCCAATATAATCAAGGTCAAAATTTGGGATATTACATCCCTCCCCTCTTACAACAACATCATCCGAAATCATGAAACAAGGTGGGGCAATCCTCTTTCATGGTAGTTTCATTCTCCCATGTGATCTCATCGGGCTCAAAGTGCTTCCATTGCACTTTTAGCTGGACAATAGTTCACTTTCTGAGCTGTAATTCCCTCTTTTACAAAATGTGAAGGCACTCTAGCATAAACTCCCCTTCAAGTTCCACCTATAGTAAAGACCAATCAATCACATGTTTAGTATCATAGACATATTTCTTCAATAAAGATGCGTGAAAAACATTGTGAAATTTTACATGAGCAGGAAAAGCTAATTCATATTCCACTGGCCCTTTCTTGGTTAGTATCTCAAAGGGTCCACAAAATATTGGTTCCGAATTTCTACACCTCCTTAGTCTCAATGAGATTCTTTTTCTTTTTCTTTTTATCCACATAACATTTTTTGCAATCTTGTGCTTCTTTTAGATTCTATTGCACTTTGGTGACTAACTATTCTAGGTATTTCAGTAAATATGGCCCTAGCATGAGCCTATCTACTTGGCTATCCAAAGTCAGCAGTGTCCTACACTTTCTGCCATAGAGTACCTCGAAGGGACACATTTTGGCAGAGGTTTGGTACCCGTTGTTTTATGCAATCTCTGCGATGTGCAAGTAATCCTCCCACTTTGTTGGATTGTTCATTACGTACATTCTAAGCATGCCCTCCAAGATTTGATTTACTTGTTCCATCTGTCCGTCTCTCTGTGGGTGCTAGGCAGTAGTGAAATTTAATTGTGTCTCTAAGATGGAGAATAAAGATCTCTAGAAGTTACTAGTAAATTTTTTATCTCATTCCGAGATGATTTCCTTGGGTATCCCATGCAATCGAAATATTTCTTTTAGAAAAAAATCAGCAGTGTGAACTTCTTTGTCTGTTGAATTCACTGGAATAAAGTGTGCCGCTTTGGACAACTTGTCAAGTACTACAAAAATGGAATCATTCTATTACTTTAAAAATCAAAAATTAAGTTTTGAAAATATATTTATGCAGTGGATGTTCAGTAGCAATCCCATAAGGTCTCTAAGTGTTCGAAACTGGTCTTTGATATCCCTTGTAATTTCCCTTAAACCCGTAAAAAAAAATTGTATGGTCTAGAAACTATAAGGATGTAAGGGTAAACAAAAATCACTTTAGTATTGTATAAACTGATTAGAAACAATACTTGTATTCATGTTTTGGATTTCTGTTGTAGGTTAATAAATGATATTCTATTTACCGTGATATTTATCGTCGTTTATTTCTATACTGTTGTTTATTGTATATTTATATCATTTCTTTGTTTAATGATGTTTCTGGCATGATTCAGAGTCTAATTACTTCCTACTTGTTTATAATAGATGTTTATCATGTAACCTAGTCTTATTTACTAAAATTCCGTTGCTAACTTACTTATACTTCTAAAGGGAAAAGAGTGGGTGGATTTACCTAACAACTCAACAAAAAGGTATGAATGAGTCTATGACTTGGGCTTACTTAGTTCATTATGAACTAATGCAAGAGGAATGTGTTGTTTGCAGATGCTAGGTAACACCCTTATGTTGAGTGCATGGTTCTTAATGAAGTAAATTGATCCAACATTAAAGGTTTGAGATTTAAAACAATAAAACAACCTAAGGGTTAAGTATGCTTAAAGGAAGGAATAAATACAAAAGGGAGAAATCCAAACTATATGGAGTGGGTAAAGATTTAAAACTTGGTGGGAGTGGTTGCAGCATTAATGAAGGCCATGTGGAGGCCTCGTGGTCACCTCCCATGCTGGCTAAGGAAAAAAATGAAATTTTCTATGGCTTCATGGCAGGTTGGCACTGCGTTGGATCAGGCTCACAACTCGGGGAAAATAAGACCATCACACCAAACCTGGTAAGCCCACGTTCATGAGTACTTTGCATCTAATTTTCCATTCTACATTTTCGAAGGGATTTGGGAATGCACTGTTTTTGGTTTTAATGGTTTTGCTTTCAGAGTTACAAGGGTTTATTTGGAAGTCTCTCAATATTTCCATACTAAATGGAAGGGTTTTGTAAATGATACATTGCTCAGAAAATTCGTGGGATCAAATGTTTTATGACCCTGTTCGGGCATTTAATGAATTTGTATGTTTATTTTTTACCGTGGGTGGAACCTATCTAAACCCATTTTCTAGAATTGCAAGGTTGTGGTTGTTTTCTTTCGTGTGAACTATATTTGGTTCAAATGTTGATAACAGGGGAATGGTGAAGTAAATTGTGGAATTTTAACATCTCTTCATTTTTTAGTATGAATGTATCTTGTACATTCCTAGTTAAATGTTGTCTGGATGAAATGGTTTGTTCTTTAAAAGTTTTTCTCTGTGTGCTTTAAAAGAATGTCCAGGAAAATGTAGTTTTCATTATGGTGGTGATATACTGTTAGCGGTGTCATTCCCAGCAATGGAACTGTAGTTAAAAATGTGTGTATTTACTATTCAAGGGTGAAGTCTCTAGTTTGCTCCACTTCTCTACAGAAGCATAGGAGACACCCTAACTCTTTTTTCCTATATAATCTAGATCTCACAATGAAATGATTTTTTATGCCAATGCTAGAAGCATGGCCCTTCCTTTTACAGGATGGCTGGAAAAATTATTCTATGGGACTCGATGCTTGGTTGGTTATCGTGATACCTTAGTTCATTTATCTGGATAGCTATGCAATTCCATTTAATTCTTTTTAATGCTTTAAGAAGGATTTCAACCAATTCTATGTGTATTTTATGGAGTGATATCCGTAGTTCTAGAAATGTTGATATCGTGGATTTGGACTCCAAGCGATTTGACCCATCTATGGTTCTTTTCTCTGTTTTATCGTTGGGATGTAGATGTTTTAGATAAATGTTAGTTTATATTCTGGGTATATTTGTAACCCTTCATGGATGTTCTGCAATAGTTTGATAAGCGTTTATTCTAGGTTTATAACCCTGCATGATGATTTGTTCAAGTGCTGAGTTTATAATATAGATTTAGTATGCAGATCTCAAGCACAAGCTTGCTCTCATCGAGTGATCTTCACTTGGAAAATTCTTGGTCCTAAATTTAAATGGTTAAATAATTTATTAATTTCAGTGGTTGTTATGTTCTAAGATCTATGATTTCTATGCGTGAAGACTCTGTGTGGAAACAACGATGTTCAATATGTTTTGGTAATGGTTTATCATAATCTTGTTAAGGGCTTAACCCTATATTCTAGTCTAAACCCTAAGACAATTTTAAAAGCTTTGGAAATAGATTAACATAATTATTATAAGAGATTAATCCTTTATTTTATCCTAAACCATAAAACATTTAAAAACATTTATTCAGGTTTATGAAGGATGATTTACATCTTTCAATACAAAACTCAACATCATTTTAATCTCACCCTATAAACACATTTAAAAACATAAATAAAATCGGATATTGGATAAACCTCTTACCTGCAATTGCATAGCTTTTAATAGCTCTATTCGCCCTGCACACTTCAACACAAAATTAAATGGAAATACTCTATTTATAACCTATGGAATGGTACTCAGATGACCTCAAAACGACCACATTCCTCTTAGCCTTGACCTACAATTGTTCCTGGTTCTTAATCGGATCCCCTCGAGCTGGCCCCAACATGCAAGATAAAACTATAACTCCTATGGATGAGGATGCTGGTTTTTGGAAGTTGGGCTCTATATTATTTAAGTGCTAGGTTTGGAAATTCTCTCCAATCCCATCTAGAATAAGAATGATAAGATCCCCTAAGACTTTCTCTTGGATTTTTCTCTTATAGTTATTCTTTGGAAAATAGGAAGTTGGTTAACTTCACTTAAATCAATATTTTAAAATTTTCTTGAAAATAATTCTTAGTTTGATTTTTATGTAATATATATTAATTTTTTATAACCAGGAACTTTCTACTAGTTCCTACTTGAGTTTAGAAAAGAATATTTATTTATATATTTAGTTTATAAGATATTATATATATAGACTTTTACTTAGTACTTTTTTTTAATCTTTATTTCTTTTCTCTCTCTCACACACACATATACATATATTATTCTCATAAGTGTATCTAGACTTCACTTAGATATTTTATCTATATTTATTAAAATAAATTAGTATATATATATAGACTTACTTATTTAATTTAATCATCTATTATTATCCATGTATTAAATAACATAATTGTTTATTCGATGCTTCCTTAGTTTATGTTAATTCTTTTAAGAAGACCTCCTCTCGGGTTTGGTCACTCAACTAGGATATGTAGCCCTAGATTTCCTTGCATAGTCATTGATGAGAAATCGATGGTGATTTCAATTAATAAACTTAAATAAGTATGATGAAGGTTGGTGCTATTCAGAGTCTTTCCAAATCAACACCCTTATTTAAAGTAACCCCTAGTGATATTCAAATCTTATGTTCAACACTATCAAATGGGCGTTACACTAGTGCATATCCTTTTTCTCAACACTAGTACTAAGATGCATTCGTACAATACACCTAGGGATACAATGGCCAAACATTTGATGCTCTAGAGATTATGTTCAACATCATGTTGGAGTGCTCCAGGGCTTATTCCCAACACTTTCATCATTTAGTTGCTGGGGTTACCTATGTGCTCCATAGCTTACGCTCAACACATAGTCTCATAACCCATGTGCTCGAGGGCTTATGGAAAACACTTTTATCCTTTAGTTGTTGGGGTTACCTATGTGTTCCAGAGCTTGCACTCAACCCATAGCCTTGTAAGGCTTGTGCTCAAGGGATTATTTCCAACACATCATAGAAATCAATAATGTATATCTTCCTTTTGCACAATACATCACCAAAAATATCATCTTAGTATATTAGGGCTTGTGCCCAATTACATAATAAATAAATAAAGTACATCCGGGCCTATGCCCAGTGCAACAACAATAGTCCTTGTCCAACAGGGCATATGGCTAATATATAATCATATAATCAAAATAGTAACACATATTCATTGGAGCTTATGCCCAATATAATCTTCCGTCTCATCCATTTGGAGAGGCTTTGGACTATAAGAGTTCTACACAGAATGGGCTACACTGGCTACACACAAGACCTAGATTTGATTTATGAACTTGATTACAGTCACTGAACTCATTACTATTGCAATGCAAAGAGAGATGAGATAGGAAAGAAATACAGGAAAAATTGAGCTTAAACTATAAAAACAGTAGAAAGATTCTATAGCAATCATGATTGAAAGATATTATGTCATAGAAAAAGTAAATAATAATTTTTTTAACTATGTTGGTTTAATATGTATACATTGTAGAATTATGGATGGGATTTTTTAATAGAAGCTATGTTATCACCAATATGGAAATTCAATTTCTATGAATGTGGCACAAGTTCAGTTTTGAGTGTTTGGGATGATTTTTGGATGTCATCTATTAATTCAATTATGAGTTTAGTTATTATGATAGGTGTTTTTATTAGAAATTTTGGAGTAGGAAAATATCTGTGTTTTTTTATTTATGGACATTGTACTGTCCATTTGATAATAATAATAATATATTTTTAAGGCCACTGCCAAGTGAGACACCGATTTGGTGTATGATATCCTCTTATTTGTGGGACAAGGGACCCCCTTGTGCAATGATTTAACTACTAAAGTTCACAAAGGTGTACATACACTACCCCCCTCTGGATTTGAACCTGTGACCTCCTTAGAAGAAATATTGATGCATGAATATTGACTATGCAGGGATAACTCCTAGCTGATGTGCTGATAACTGGCTCTTTGTGATAGATAATTGTGATAAATAACTCATTTAACTAGAATAAGGAGAGAACAAGTAAGTGTTAACTTATTAATGACATGTAACTTATAACGTATGGGTGTTCACTTATTAATTTATATTTTCGATAATTTATTAATGGCACTTAACTTGTAACCTATGGGTGTTCACTTATTAATTTATATTTCTAAATGTGTTATTAAAATTATGGTGTTTTGAAATTTTAAGTAGTGAAGTGTGATTATGAGAACTACTTTAAAAAAAGACAAATGATTGTTATTAGGAAGATATTTGTTGCTATTTTGAATGTGTAAAAAAAAAACAAATGATTGTTATTAGAAGATATTTGTTGCTATTTTGAATGTGTACAAAAAAGACAAATGATTGTTATTAGGAACATATTTGTTTCTATTTTGAATTTGTAATTGGGATATGTGCAACTGTTTATTGTTTCGCTTTGTTGAAACTGTCATCCTGTAGTGATCTGTGTGCATGCGATTGTGGTATTTTCATTGTAATCAGCAGTTGATATAGTTGTTAAGTATTCCTGTTCAAGTCAATGGTAATAAAATAATGCGATGTTTGTGAGGTATTGATATCTATGATTGGAAATAGCTGATAGGTAGCGGTAGGTAGGTACTGATGTGTGAGAGTAAAATATTTATTTGTGTGGCCATTATAGTTCTTGTTGTCGAACTATATCTTTAAACATAATTTATTAAGAATTCTTGCTTGACTAAGCTGCGTGATTGGGATTTTTTCTTTAGAAATAGGATTAAAATAAGAATTCCAGACCGTTTATTAATTAATAGGAAAGTATGCATAGATAAAACAAAAATGATAAACAGTTTAACAGTGAACACAAACTTTAATAAGTATGGATTTATGATAGGTTAATGTATACATTTTTAAAATATTGATTAATTAATACTTATAACTTTAAAAGATTACTTAAACAAATATTAATTTAAAAGATTACACAAAACAACAAGTATAAGCTTATTTATATATATTTGTAAATCATTTATTTAATTTTTTAATATGTATGAAATAGAAGTGCTTTATGGATCGAAAGTGATTTGTTTTATGAGAACATTAACTTTTATTTTATTTTATTGTTATGAAATAATATTTCGTTTATTGATGGAAAGCAAATTTGTTTTATAAATGACAGAATTAACAGTACTAGCTCAAATATAAACTATCTAAGAGTGACGTTATTATGACATTTAGAATGGATGAATATTGTTTTTCTGTATTCTACTTTGATCTCGAACGTTTAAGAAGAAATATATTAAAATACCTTGATAGGTGAAACGTTTCCAGATTATCAAAATTTGTATCTCTTACTCCAAGTACTGATAGAAGAAATATATTCAAGTATTAAAATACCTTTAGAGGTTAAACTTGCTCAGGTTATCAGAATTTTTATCACTTACTCCAGAAATATATTCAAGTATCTGAGTGGTTGAAGCTTATTCAGGTTACTAGATAACTTACTTAAAGTAATAATAATAATAAAAACTTGATCTTAAAAAAAATTGGTTGGCCCAACAATTAACATATCCTCTAAACCCATGAAATGCCCACATAACCATAATTAAACTTAAAATAGAACAAAAAATACTTGCAAACTAGCAATATCTGTTATCGGTTATAATAAGAGCTTGATCTCAAAAAATGGTCTTCCTAGAAACTAACATCTCCACTAAACTCATGAAATGCCCACATAACCATAACTAAACTTAATGTAAACAAAAAAGACCTGCAAACTAGCAATATCTGTTATATGTTTTAACATACTTTGAGCTTCTCCATAAAGATTATTTGGAATAATCAATAATTCCGCTACAATAAATTTGTTATATGTTTTAACATACTTTGAGCTTTTCGTCTCTTACACTAAATTGATGTCATCACTATAATATTCTTTTAGCCCCTAAAATTCCACTCCATATCCTTATTCTTATTTTATACGATAGTTTGTGGTTGGAATGCCTCTTTTCCCTTTTTAACATTTATTAGTCACTTGACGTATTATTTTAACAATTTATTAATTTTAACTTTTATTAGTCCTTAACCCATTGTTTTAATGGTCAATTTACTAATTTCTGTGCAAACAACATTCCCGCTGCTTTTACTCCTTGTTATAAATAAAAATAATTGTGTAGAGATTAATTTTTGTTCAATCCGATATCACATAGCTGCAAGACGGCGAGTGCATGTGAGTATATTTTGATCGTGGGTAGAGTATTGACATATATGAATATTTAATTTAAATATTTGTTAATCATGTTTTACATTAAGAAATGAAATTAAAAGAGTAGTTTATATCTTAGATTCTTTCGAATTTCCGGTCATCGGATTATCTCTCCTTCTGGCGACCCCTGCTCTTTCGTCTTCCCTCTCTGTCTCGGTCCGCATTTTTCCATTGTCCCATTCCCTGTCACCGGTCGCGATGGTTGATATGCTCCAAATGTCGAAATCATCGGGAAATGAGGTGATTTAAATTAAGGATGCATTGTGTTTAAAGGGATACCACAAACACAAATTCAAACAATTCTGCAGTCAATTGTCGGGATACGTAAGTTTTGGTTACGAAATATTGTATTTTATTTATTATATATGATGATGATGATGATCGTTAACGTCCCCTGAGATCAAAATTTGGTCTATCGGACCCTGAAGAAGAGAATTAACTAGTTTGTTTTAGAGTGATATTTCGATGCTCAAAGAGCTTGGAGAGAAGCGTCCCAAGCTTACTATAATTTTGACAAGCTAAAAGGCTAGGAATGTCGGTATTGCAACAAAGATTATGAAACTGGGATCTAATGTGGGTGTATGCAGGGCACTCTAAGAGGAAGTGATTTTCATCTTCAATGTTCTTACTCTCACAAAGGTGGCATATCCTTTCTACCCAAGGAGTTTTAGGGACTGTCCAACGCCCAGTTTCGTTGTGGAGCTCATGCGAGTTCATTTTTATCTTAGCTATATTAATTTTTTTCTAAATGGGTTTTTAGTTGTAGCCCCCAAAATATTGTATTTTATTTATATATTGGCTCACTCAAAAATTTCTAAATGGGTTTTTAGTTGTAGCTTAGCATCTCGACTAAAATTTGTGCATCATTTATTTCCTAGAAGAATGTAACTTGAACAACCATTGTATACTAGTATAAATTTATTTTAAAGGGATTTACCAAGAGCGAAGAGGGTTAAATATTTAGAGGTACAAACTTTTTCTCAACATTTTCATTCTAAAAAGGCATTTACAAACATATACAAACAACTAATATAGATGTCCTTCTAAATTGTGTTTTAAATCTAGGTTGTGAAAGCATATTTTTTTATAAAAGACATGGGTAAGCTCGACGCTGATCACAGAAGGAGTTACACATCCCACTAGAGCATTGTGGACTGTGCCTATGGGCACAATCATAGTTACTAAACTCCTTCGAAATTTGGTTCGTCTCAAACTATAGCTTGTATATTGTTGGGCTTTACACCACTACAATTATGTGAAGCTTCCTATGGAGAATACCTATTAAAGTAGCATATTGGTTGTGTCCAGTACTAATGTCCATCATATGAAGAATATGCTTGTAGCTAAGGGCTGAGTGACAAGTAGATTAGTCTAGCGGATTTAACTTTGATTGAGGAAATTTTGCGAGGTACACGTTCTAGTTTTATGTCAAAATGCCATTGTTGTTTATTCATATGAAAAAGATTCTTGTGTAACTAAGGGCTTAATGAAAATCATATTAGTCCTAGGGATTCAACTTTGCTTCAAGAAAAATTGCAAGGTAGACGTTCTAGTCTTATGTCAAAACGTTTCTATCTATAGATTCTTAATTAGTCACTTTATGTATGAAATAATTTGCATAAGGTCAAATGAATTCACGAAGGCCTTTCCTTGGAGTAAATATAATGATAATTTAATTTATTGGGTATGTGATTGTGTTATTATCTGTTAAAAATATTAAGCCTTAGGTTATTGTGCTCACTTCTTCTTGCATGCATGTATAGTGGACATAAAAAATAAAGACAGGGTAACATCCCCAGAGATAATAAAAATGAATTTGCTTTTCAAAGGGAATTTTGAACTTTCGATACAACCACTCAATCTATTGCTATTTTTAAAAGTGTTCCTTTAGAGTGTTGTTTATCCGAATATACCTATAGCCTTGTTAGTTAATCATAACACACAAATTTATAAAAATAAAAATCTATGCCAGTGTCTTTTATGCATCATGATCTTTTTAGCAGTCCCTTATATTATATTTTCCAATGAAGGATTCACCTCCATTTGTGCTTACTAATGTAAATCTTAATAACAACATAAACCTTGTGATCTGAATGCATTCAAATCATACATGAATATGTTTGATCTCAATAAAGAACTGCTTATAGGAAGCTTCCAACTATCATTTTGGTATACATACTCAAATTCCTTTAACCATATTTTAACATTATAAGGGCTTGCGACTAACAACAAAGTCTCTTAAGTAATTGAACTCACTATTTCAAGCATTGGTATTTATCCGTAAATTTATCTATCATTATGATGCCGAGCTGTAGATCTACCATCTCTTTAAGCAAAAGATACTTTGTTTAAAGGACTATCCATTATTTAAATCTAACCAATGAAACATCAGAGGCATACTTCCATTCCTATTAATAACATAACTTGACAATCTTCCATCAACAATATATTAGTCATCTTAATACATTATCATTTATAACTCAAGTGGTGTAGTATGCATGCATTCATTCTTAACATGTCTTTTAAAACAATTCAAAGTCGTTAAGGTAACCATATCTTTCCTTGATTATCCTTTTAAGCAATAAATCGATTGACAAGGTTGTAGAAACAATGTTATAAGTACACAAAATAATACAAGAAAATTAACACATTTAGACATAAGAAAAATGAATGATCACCAGGTAGTTGCTAATGCTTGCTGGAATCTCACCTTGGATCACACAATGAGTTGTAGACCATACACAATAGAGTCATATATGCTACACACACAACAATGTTATATATATACTAGATATATAATTTATTTAATACAATAGTGTGTATTCAAATATGTCTGATAATGTGCATATATATATATTAAATCACAATGGTGAAGGAGTCCATACCAAATCAGATCGGATCGAATGAATGATGGATCTCTCTAATTGCCAAGGACGCAGACCATCTTTCTGCAGCAAATCAAGATCCCAGAGGTATATCCCTCTCTTGAAAAGGTAGAGATCAATCTCTTGGACAAAGAAAGAGCATTCCTCCAGAAAACACAGAGATTAAATTTCCTATCCCAATTGCAGAGATCAGATCTCTAAACCATCGCAGGGATCAAGTCCCATATGGAAATAGTAGTCATTGAATCCCTTCTCAAATTATAGAGATCCAATATCCTACATAAAAATTTCAGAGATCTAATATCCTCTCCAATGCTGAGATCCTTATTCACAAAAATCCAAAAGCAGAGTTTGTTTTCCGCCCTTTCTTCCTCCAAGATTTGGAAAATATATAGTGGTGAAATCCCTAATGCCTCCATAAATCAACGTTTATGCATGCCCTGTAACGCCTCCACAATCGGTGACTGTTATTCAAGGTAATTAAAACCTCCTAGTTCAACGTCTCTCAAATAATTAATATAAAATCAAGGGAGTTAAATGATGCCTCCAAAATTAATGGCTATAAAACCGGTAATGGTTCCGCAATCAGGCCTATCACCCGAGGTAAATTCAATACTCAATTTAATATGGGTATTCTCGTTCTATATATATATATATATATATATATATATATATATATATATATATCTTTAATCGCTTTAGTTTCCCAAATATATATAATTTCTTTTACTATAAGATGCCTTCACTTATATAATGCTCCCTTATTATATATGAAATTCCTTTCACACACACACATATATATTCTGCTATTATATATATCATGCTTTTATATAAAATATATATATGTCTTCTTCCACCCAATACCTTTGATTAATGTGAGGTGGAAGTAACTTCATTGTGGTGAAGGTTTTCTATTCTTCATGAAACCTCTTTATGATCTATTGTATAATTTGTAGTTACTCTTAGTTTATTAGAATATGTTTCATGTGATAAATTCCTCATGTTTGAGCCCTAGTGTCATAACCCCGAATTTTCACAAAAATTTAAAATTTTTAATGTAACATAAAATGTCTAAAGTTGCAGTTTAATAACTACTAGTGGCTAGCGGAAAAATGAAATAGTTAACAATATGTAGTGATTAACTTTAAACACATACAAACTAATACCATTTTAATTGTGATATGTTAAGTATATGAACTGCATTCAGTTGCTTCTAGTTGTACTGATGATTTTCTTTTGTCAAGTAGGTGAGAAGTTATGTTCTAATCTGGGGCTTACTTAGCAATTGCTAACTCAATTGGATTTCTGGTTCTTACAGGTTCAGCAGGTAAATTTTTGATCAAGTAGGACTTTGTTTTTGCGTTAAGTCAAGATGTACTTCTTTAGCATAAATAAAATGCTAGAGTATAAATTGATTAATAGAGATCAAGGCTACGATGAGGTAAAATAACTTTCTTTGTTGTTCTTGAATATATGACAGTATTTTAAGTTAGTCGTAAAGACCAATATCCTTAACATACCAATGTCTTTTACCCGCATGAATTCTACTTAAGTTTTGGTTTTTAATGTTATAGGCCAAGTTACTCACAAGTTCTACTGATGAGCACAGAGCTCTTAATTTAACATAAAGACACTTCTACTAAAGCATGAGTTTACTGCTATTGCTATGTCTAATATCCAAAGTGCTGCTTTATAAGCATGAATATAAATCTAAGACATTCAAAGAAAAAGTTTAGAATAGATCACTTAGCTCTACTTTTAATTCTGCTCTAGTAGAGAAGAATTATTAGTTTATTATTTGTATACAGTTATAAATGTCTACTTGCACTAATAGTCATCAAGTTATAATTTTGATCTTCCAAGTTTCATCATGTCACAAGTGTTGTAGTAAAAATTACATTACCATATCACTTAATAATATTACTAAGTGATTTTACCTTTAACCCTAGATAGTCTTACTACCTTGTAATTACCAAGTGTAGTCTAAATATTGGTTGGATTTATTAAGAGTTTGGTTCTTTGTGGAAACCAAAAGAACACTAACTTCCAAGAAGTCTTCCAAATATAACATTGTCAACTTTATGCATTTGTAAGAGTTATGCTTGTGTAGAAATACTACCTAACATTTACTTACAAAAAGTTGAACTATAGATAATAACCTTACCAGCTTTGATTTTACATAACACTAATTCAAACATAGCATTATTCCTTTAATATAAGGTTTGCATGAAGAATCATTAGGAGTGCTATTGACTAAAGGTCAAAGGCATAACTTCAATATTGATCTCCACTTATATACTTTTACCAATGATTGATCTTAATGTTATCAAATGCAAATGATAATAATATACATATACGCTTTCACAATTGATTGATTGTAGTGTATCGAAAGGAACATGCTAAGAATTGACTTTAAACCAAAACATTATCATTAGTTATAAGTATAAATGATTGGTAATAATATGTGTTCACCTGACAGTGCAGGATAACTATATGGATCGACTCACTGCTGACTAAAAACTTCGATGGGCATGTGGATGAGTCTCCACCATGCATTGGTTGATTTAAAAGCTTAAAAAGAAACCCTATATTCTTCATTCTCCTTCGAGGGTTTGTCTCTACGATGTTTGGGTTTCTTCACAGCCATGAGAGGTTTGCTGCTTCACGTTTGACAGCTCCGTTTGGGGTGTAGTATAGTGCTGTAATTTTTGTGCAAGAGTTAAGGGATTCATAGTTTGTTTCTTGGTTTATTTCTGAAAGTATTGTAACACTGTGAGAGTGGGTTTTACTCTCTCAGTATTTTACAGTTCTGTCCATAGCGTTACCCTTACCTTTTCTCGTGGCTTGCTCCATCGTCGATGAAAATATGGAATATGAACCTCGCTGCCTCTGTCACAGGTTAGCACGAGGGTTTTGTTTCTTCATGGTGCAGTTTCTCGAACAGGTTTAGTCACCTCCTCGACTCCAGACTTCTTACTTATAGGTAATAGATTTAAATTGTTATCATTATTAATTTCTAATTATAGTTTTTGTATAATGAAAACAACATCTAACTAATGCATTCGGTCTTGTTCTTGCAAGTTATAGTTTGGATTTGGGCTTGAAAGAAACCTCTCTAACGCTGGTTGACTTCATGGACAAAACGGGTAAGCCTTCGTTTAACGTGGGATCTCCTGTAATGTCCCCAACCCTCAGACCAACAGAGAGGACGCTACCATGACATTAACCATCCAGGCAACTGCCCCATGAACATGTGCACTCATAAAATGCTGAAACAAAATGCTTTGAACTAGAACATGCATACATGACTATTCATCATACACAGCGAAAGAAAACATACATTCATACAAGTATTCAACATGTTCATCGTATTCATTAATAGTAAATATGATTGCAGAAGTAATTTAGACAAGAATACTTATCTTATAAAGAAATTGTCTCGCAACCAGCTACATCGCTGCAACATTCCACCCAAACATAGGCTAGCATGCTCCTAAATCTCTCAAAAATGTTGCCACCCACGAGCTGGGCATGATTCCCCAAGGAATAAGGAACATGCAGGATTACACATAGCCAAGGATGCACAAAACACAGCCAAGCCAACACAGTTGGGTTTATCAGGCCATCAACAAGATAGCCAAGACACCATGGTTAGGTTTATCAGGCCATAAGGGAGCCGGGAAAGGCTAAATGCTAAGCTGGTGAGCCCATTACAGAGCTAGGAACACCTACAGGAGAACTAGCCTGACTTCTAAGACACTCACACACACACCCAACACAAGGAATCAGTCCCTTCTCTGATACACAATCCCTCATGCCCTGACTTCCCTTCCAGTGCTATTCAGGGGTTGTCGAGAAGAAATCCAGCCCTCTAGCTCTGTTTGTGTGATTTCCAAACACACCAGGTTTATCAAGTAAACCAAGCCCCCATCCCTGCTCCCAACACAGTTCGAAGACCAACCACTGCATACACATAGCAACAAGCAATTCACAGCTTGGACATGGGAAATCAATCCCTGGGTCTTTCTTGGCCCTATCATGGCCAAAACGACTTCATACAATCCACATCAACCAAAACATAAGGAAGACCAGAACAACAAAATGTAAGGGAGACCACAACAAACCCATGAATCTTGGGAAGAACGACGGCAACCATAAATCAAGGGAAGAACAAGAGCCCCGATCTCAACATTGAAGTGACATGAAAATTACATGGCCGTACCAGTCTGTAAGGAAAACATACACCGACACAACCCACAAAATACGTATGGAAAACATGCACACACAGAACATGAATGGCTTATTCACAAGGGAAAATCATGGGTGAAAGAACACGGCTCCCAGCTCGCTGCGTGAGAGAAAATTTACACCATATCCCAATATACGGATTGAAAAACACTTGATTCCTCTCTGTGGAGAACGTGAATGATCATGGAAAAACGGCTCCCTCCCCTGACTGCGTGAGACCAAAAATAGAGAATAATTCTCTGTGTGATACACAAGACGATTTTCCCTACATGAGAATGAACCGACAATGGAGAATGGCATAGTGGAGAGAATGGAGAGTCCCCATGGAGTGATGGTGGTGGTGGTTTTCGTTGCCAATGTGAGGGTCAACCCGTTGGTGGAGTGTGCGTGTGGGCAAGGGATGATAGTCATGCCACACTCCACTCCCCAGCCATAACTACCTCAACTACTCTACAGAGCATTAAAATGGTAGTTGGATAAGACAAGGGAAGTTGAGCAATTCAAATAGGTTGGTGACACATGGATTTTCCCCCATGGCCCAAGGTTTAACATTCCCTCCCTTATCCCTTATGAGAATCATGGCCCATCTCAATTTAGTTTCCGTGAACGTAGTTGGTTGGGTTATTTAATTAAAGATGCATATTTACATGATGACAAAACTTAATATATGTCGTGTGCCATGATAGACCATCGGCAACGATTCTGTTTGCCGAAACATAACACAACTAAATTGATGGTGAGGATTTTGCCTTTAGCTCCACACCACAATTCATTACAATATATACATCATGTACATTTAATGCAACGGGATAAAAATCGGGGTGCTACATTCCCCTCCCCCTTCAATAGCATTTTCCTCAGTGCTTTACAAAATTGAACAAAATGCTATGCTGGTATCACCTCAGTGTTCTACAGAATTGAACAAAAATGGATGTGCCAATTGCATGGCATCCTCCAGCTCCCATGTAGCCTCTTCAGGTCCATAGTGCTCCCATTACACCTTTACCTGCCCTATGGCCTAGTTCTGGAGCATTGTGACCTTCTTGTCGAGGATGCGCATTGGCTCGATTCAGAACTCTCCCTTGGGATCCACCTGAATCACATTCCAATTTATCACATGGTTAGGATCATGTACATATTTCTTAAGCAAAGAAACATGAAAAACATTATGAGCTCTAGTACTAGCGGGTAATGCAAGTCTATATGCAACTAGCCCTATTCTTTCAAACACTTCAAATGGCCCACAATATCTAGGTGACTGCTTGACACAACTTCCAAGATTCAAGGAACTATTCTTTTCCCTCAATCTGAGGTAAACATGATCCCCAACACTGAACTCCCTGTTCACCCTATGCTTATCTGCATAGCTTTTCTGTCTGTCTTGTGCTGCTTTCGGATTTTGCCTAACTTTTACAACCTCTTGCTCCATTTCCTTGAGCAATTCTAGTCCAAGCACAATCCTGTTCACTGGGTTATCCCAAGTCATATGTGTCCTACACCTTCTTCCATACAAAGCTTCATACAGACTCATCCCCAAGGATGCTTGTTGTCCATTGTTACAAGCCAACTCTACCAAGTGTAAGTAATCTTCCCACTTGGTTGGTTTGTCCATCACGTACATGTGAAGCATATCTTCAAGAACCTGATTAACTCTCTTTGTCTGCCCATCTATCTAAGGATGGTATGCAGTGCTGAAGTTTAGCTTTGTACCCAAATCCGCAAACAACCCCTTCCAAAAGTTGGAAGTGAACTTGACATTTCTGTCAGAGACTATTTCCTTAGGCAATCCATGCAATTTGAAAATCTCCTTCATGAATATCTTTGCAATGTCATCCGTCTTATGCGTAGAATTCACTGGTATAAAATGCGTTTCCTTTGTCAACTTGTCTACCACAACCATGATGGAATCATGGTGTCTCCAAGTCATCGGCAATCCTATAATAAAATCCATGGAAATAATTTCCCATTTCCATTATGGAACTGGCATAGGCTGCAGCAAACCTGCAGGGTGTTGATGCTCAACCTTTACCTATTGACATTTCATGCACCTTGAAATGTATTTATCCATATCTCTTTTCATTCCTGGCCAAAAGTACTGCTTTCTAGCTGTAGCAATTGTCTTCTGATATCATGGGTGACCAGAATACAGAGCTTGATGGATTTCATCCATAACAACTCTCCTCAAATCTGTTACATCTGGAATATAAATTCTGTCTTTAAAATTAAGAAGTCCATCTTCTTCCAATTTATATCCCTCATACCTCTTCTTAAGACTTTGCTATTGCAATTTGTCTTTCACCTGCTCATACAATTCATCTCCAGCAGTATGATTAACAATCTGCTGCCTCAAATTTGATTGGCAAATACTAAGAGATGCCACATGCATTTCTTGCACCTTCCTATTGAGTGCATCAACTACCTTATTTTCATTCCCTTTGTATGTGCTTGATTTCAAAATCAAATTCACATAAAAATTCCAGCCATCTTGCTTTCCTAGCATTCAGAGTAGGTTGATCAAACAAATACTTTAGACCACAATGGTCTGTTCTGAGCTCAAATCTTCTACCCATCAAGTAATGCCTCCACATCTTGAGAGCATGTACTATGGCTGCAAGCTCTAGATCATGAGTGGCATAGTTCTTCTCATGCTCCTTTAGCTTTCTTGACTCATAACATATCACGTGGTTGTCCTGCATAAGGACTCCTCCAAGCCCTTATTTGCATGCATTGGTACACACCACGAAATCTTTCTCTGGATCTGCAACTTTCAATATGGGTGCACTGGTAAGAATATTCTTCAATTTTTGGAAGCTTTCTTCACACCTCGATGTCCATTCAAACTTTATCCCCTTCGTTTGCAAGGAAGTGATGGCATGTGCAACTTTGGAGAATCCCTCAATGAACCTCTGGTAGTATCCTGCAAGTCCCATAAAAGATCTTACATCTATCACATTTCTTGGAGTAGGCCAATTCATAATGGCTTCAATCTTTTCAGGGTCCACAGATATACCCTCTTCTGAGATAATGTGTCCCAAATATTGAATTCTTTCTTTATAGAAATCACACTTGCTCAGTTTTTCATATAGCTGATGCCCCCTGAGCAATTTCAATGTCAATCTCAAATGCTCTTCATGCTCCACCTCATTCTTAGAATAAACAAGAATGTCATCAAGGAAAACAAGAACAAACTTATCCAAACACCTGCTGAAGACACTATTCATAAGGCACACAAATGTAGCGGGTGCATTTGTGAGACCAAATGGTACCACTACAAACTCATAATGCCCACACCTTGTCCTGAACGCTGTCTAATGAATGTCTTCATCCTTGATTCTTACCTGATGGTAACCAGACCTCAAGTCAATCTTGGAAAATACCTTTGCTCCTCTCATTTGATCAAAGAGGTCATCAATCCTTGGCAAAGGATATTTATTCTTTATGGTAACCTTGTTCACTTGTCTATAATAAATACACAGTCTAAGTGTACCATCTTTCGTCTTTACAAACAGAACTGGTGCTCCCCAAGGAGACACACTCAGTCGGATATACTTCTTTTCCAACAACTCTTGTAGTTCCATGTTCAATTCTAGCATCTCTGGTGTACTCATCCTGTAGGGTGTCTTGGACACTGGTGCTGCTCCTGGAACAAGTTCAATTATGAAATCAATGTCCCATTTTGGAGGAAGCCCTGGAATCTCATCGAGAAACACGTCCTTGAATTCCTGTAACACCTGATAGTCCTCCAACCTAGGATTTTCATCATCTATTGCCTTCAAAATCTAAGTTGTATACAACTGGAAACCTTTCCTACAGAACTTCTTTAACTGCATTGCTAACACTTGTTGTACTGAAATCACCTTTGGAATACCTTTCACAACTACTAGGTTCCCTTCTTCATTCATGCATTCGAAAGTCTTATTGTAACATTCAAGCTTCACCCTATGAGCTTCTAAGCAATCCATTCCAATGAGAACATCATAGGATCCAAGTGGTAGAACATTCGGATCTACACAAGTGACCAATCTATTCATGACCAATGGACATTTCTCTACCACTTCACTGACCTTTCTCTTAGTCCCAGTGGCTAGCTGAACTAACCAAGACTTCCTATGCTTTACTTTCTTAAAAGCACAAATCTCCACTACTCTAGGAGTAATGAAACTGTGCGTCGAACCAGGGTCAATCAAAATAGAAACAGATTGTTAAACAATCTTACCTACAACTTCGACCACAGCTGACTGGTGATCTTCCTGGCGGTCCTCTAGTGCTGCATAAATCCTAGGGACTACCCTTGCTACTTGACCCACTGTTTCTGCTTCTTGAATGTTGTAAGTTGGTCTTGCACTCTCATTCTTGAGTGGAAAATTTCTGCGCATGTGGGGTCCTCCACATCTCCAGCATTGAAGTGGTCCTCTATTCTGTTGTGGATCTTTAGACTTTTCTCCTGTCACTCCAACTGTCTTACTCACAATTTGGGATGGCTGCTTTTGCTGATCCCTGAAGTTAGAAGGTCTGAAACCTTTCTTTCTTTGGTCAAACTTCTCATTTTTCTTGTCCTTCCATGTCTTATGGTAATCTGGCTTACCCTTGCTTTGCTCATAGCAATACTTAGCCTTCCTTATTGCTTCTTCAAGAGTTCTAGGTTCATAAAACTCAATTCTATCTTTCTAAGACTAAGGCAATCCACTCAGAAAACGCTGGACCTTCACTTTTTCATCTCTGATGTACCAGACATACCTCAACAGCTCCAAAAACTTACTTGCATACTATTCCATGGTCTGCTGTCCCAATCTCAACTCATGGAACTCCTTAATCTTGTCATCATAATACTTGTCAGAGAGGTATTTCTACTTGAAATACTTCTTGAACTGTTTCCACTTAAGTCTCCTTTCACTGATCCTCTTTACCTACTTGAAGTGTTCCCACCAAATGGATGCTCTTTCATTCAGATTGAATATGGCAACTCTTTCCTTCATGTTTCCTGAATAATCATGCACTTGAAAGTATTTATTTATCCCAAGAAGCCAAGCTTCAGTCTCTTGTCTAGTCTTTACCTCACCATCAAATGTAGGAGGTTTAGCCTTCTTAAATTCATCTCGAGAGCGATCCCTATGGTGTGTCTTTATTTTTCTTTTATGAGAAGAAGAACTTGAATCCCTGCTAGATTCTTCAGAGTCATATGATCCACTAGAAGTCCTTCTCCTTCTCCTAGTACTGCTCTTACTTCCTTTTGGTCTTGCTATACCTCGTCTGGAGTCTATCTTTCTCTACAAGTCTATTAAACTCTACAATATTGCAGCATTCAGCTGGTGTTGCTCTTCTTGGGCTTTAATCAAGCTTCTCATGGTGGCTGCAACATCTGAGGATGTCTCTTGGAATCTCCTTCCATTAGACTCTATGCCATCATTATCGTTACAGACATTTTCTCCCATGGAATCTCTCGCACGCTCATAAGAATCCCGAGCATCATATCCATCATGGGTTCTCATAACTGAAATGCAAGTTACTTACCAAACTACACTACTTGGAATACTGCTCTTGAAGGTGACTATGATTTTGCGAATGTGTCCGTAACACAACTATTAGATGCATGCATTGATATAAATCAGAATTACTTACCTTCTCCTGGAATAATCATAAAATAACAAATTTTCCTAAACACAATATTTTCGTCATCAAAGAATGTCTGTCTGAGGGGGACGATGGGGGTCAAGGAGGCTTAGCCCCCACTACATGGTGGGTCGAGGGCAGTGCCCTCATTTTTGTTTTGTTTTGTAAATCTATGATTTTCGCGTAATCCGGCGCATAAGATTGCTGCCACTTTCTCCTTTTCATCCCTGAAAATCCACTGAAAATCCAGCTGAAAAACAACCAAAATTTTGCTAAGAAATCCCACTTGAAAAACTCAAATTTCTTTTGTGCAGAATCGGGTCTCATTCCCACTATCAATCTGACATTTCGGCAATCAAAACAACTAGCTTCCTCCATTGTTCATCAACAATCGGGTGCATTTTTCATCGGGAGGATAGTCCACTAAACAGCCGCAATGGCTGGTAGTGATTCCACTATGAGTTCCGCGAACCATAAACTCATCGACTGTCAGAAGTCCTGTCCACTATCGGCGGTCAAAACCTCTAACCTTCGGAAGGATAGTCCATTAGACAGCCACAACAGCGTACATTCAATCCATGAACTTCATCCGATGTAGCTCATCGGCAACTGAATTAACTAGGTGTCGGCAATGTGTTTAACTAACCATCGTCGATGGCCGACAATTCTAGGACTTAGAGAAATTTTCAAAATTTTCCATTTAGTCTTCCTTTTCGCTGCTTGATTGGCTCAATTCTCTTCTTTTCATCGGTGAAATAGTTCCATTAGTAGGCGAAACATTGGCCCATCATCTTTGATCTTCTTTCGATCGATGACCCAGTCTGCTAAGGCATAACCTAATTGGTATCTGCAGTCTCTTCTCATTGGAAGGCTAGTGCTCTAGGAATCCGAAACGTTGGGCACATGAACCACTTTCTACTTCTAATGGCCGATGTTTTCGTTACTTAGAAAATTTTGAACTTTCTTTACTGCGTTGGTGGTCGAAGGCCCTACCTGTCGGGTGCATAGTGGCCAAGCCATCCGCAATGGCGACGCTCAATCGGCTAAGTATCGACGATCCCTCTCTCTAGGTGTTCTGATGTGTCGACAGCCAAAACACTTAGAAAATTTTCTAAATTTCCCTCTACTCTGCCGGGTGATCTTCAGTCTAGCTCTCCACTACATCGGAAGAGCTTTCCACTTATTCTTCTGATGGGCTAACGATTCAGGCATTTAGACAAATTTTTAAACAAAATTTTCAAGAAATTTCTATCATAAATTTCTGATCTCTACTGGGTAGAAGGCAATCCTACATTTGTCACTGCCTCTGTGTGGTCCATTCAGGTCCATGCTGCAACATGAGCTCTGATACCATGTTGTAACATCCCCAACCCTCCGACCGACGGAGAGGACGCTACCATGGCATTAACCATCCAGGCAACTGCCCCATGAACGTGTGCACTCATAAAATGTTAAAACAAAATGCTTTGAACTAGAACATGCATACATGATTATTTATCATACAGAGAAGAAGCAAACATACATTCATACAAGAATTCAACATGTTCATCGTATTCATTAACAATAAATATGATTGCAGAAGTAATTTAGACAAGAATACTTATCTTATAAAGAACTTGTCCCTCAACTAGCTACGTCGCTGCAATGTTCCACCCAACCATAGGCTAGCATGCTCCTAAATCTCTCAGCATTGCTGTGACCCCCAAGATGGGCATGATTCCCCAAGGAATAATGAACAAGCAGGCTTACACATAGCCAAGGATGCACAAAACATAGCCAAGCCAACACAGTTGGGTTTATCAATCCATCAACAAGACAACCAAGCCAACATGGTCAGGTTTATCAGGCCATCAAGGAGCTGGGAAAGGCTAAATGCTAAGCTGGTGAGCCCATTGCAGAGCTAGGAACACCTACACCAGAACTATCCTGACTTCTAAGGCACCCACGCACACCCCCAACATAAGGAATCAGTCCCTTCTCTGCTACACAGTCCCTCAGGCCCAAACTTCCCTTCCAGTGCTATTCAGGGGTTGTGGAGAAGAAATCCATCCCTCTAGCTCTGTCTGTGTGGTTTCCAAACACACCATGTTTATCAAACAAACCAAGCCCCCATCCCTGCTCCCAACACAATCCGAAGACCAACCACTACATACACGCAGCAACAAGCAATTCACAGCCTGGACATGGGACATCAATTTTTGGGTTGTTCTTGGCACTATCGTCGCCAAAATGACTTCATACAATCCACAACAACCAAAACGTAAAGAAGACCACAACAACAAAACATAAGGGAGACCACAACAAACTCGTGAATCTTGGGAAGAAGGGCGGCAACCACAAATCAGGGGAAGAACAAGAGCCCTGATCTCAACATTGAAGTGATGGGAAAATTACATGGCCATACCAGTCTATAAAGAAAACATACACCCACACAATCCACAAAATCCGTATGGAAAACATGCACACATAGAACGTGAATGGCTTATTCACAAGGGAAAATCGTGGGTGAAAGAACACGGCTCCCAGCTCGCTGCGTGAGAGAAAATTTACACCAGATCCCAATATATGGATTGAAAAACACCCAATTCCTCTCTGTGGAGAATGTGAATGACCATGGAAAAACAACTCCCTCCCCTAACTGCGTGAGACCAAAAACAGAGAAGAATTCTCTGTGTGAGACACAGAACATTTTTCCCTGCGTGAGAATGAACCGACAATGGAGAATGGCATAGTGGAGAGAATGGAGAGTCCCCATGGAGTGATGGCGGTGGTGGTTTTCCTTGACAATGTGAGGGTCAACCCGCTGGTAGAGTGTGCGTGTGGGCAAGGGCTGATAGTCTGCCACACTCCACTCCCCAGCCATAAATACCTCAACTACTCTGCAAATCATTAAAATGGTAGTTGGATAAGACAAGGGAAGTTGAGCAATTCAAATAGGGTGGTGACACATGTATTTTCCCGCATAGCCCAAGGTTTGACATTCCCCCACTTATCCCTTATGAGAATCATGCCCCATCTCAATTAAGTTGCCGTGAATGTAGCTGGTTGGGTTATTTAATTAAAGATGCATATTTACATGATGACAAAACTTAATATATGCCATTTACCATGATAGACCATCGACAACGATTTCGTTCATCGAAACATAACACAACTAAATCGATGGTGAGGCTTTTGCCTTTAGCTCCACACCATGATTCATTACAATATATACATCATGTACATTTAATGCAACAGGGTCAAAACCGGGGTGCTACATCTCCCTGCTTGCAATGGTTAATGCAAAGGAGTTACAGTTTGAAGGGAAGCATGGCTTCAGTTCCTCTAATATTTAGATGCTTAGTACTTGTTATTACTTAGTTTTGTTTTTAAAAACCCTTGCGTGTTGCTGGGTAGCTCCGGCTTATAAGCCGTGACTTGTATGTAGTTTCTTTGTTTTGTAAAAGTGATTACAGCGTTACTACTTGATAATATCATACTCTGATTTTTAAGATAAAATGGTTTTTCCCATTCTTCAAGGTTTTAAAATGACTCCTATTTCAGTTACTCTGTTTATTATAATTTATCTTGTAAATGATAATACTATAAAATAGGTTTTTCTTCTTCAATTCTCAGTGAAGTAATTTACTGTTAATAATACATTTATAAGTAAATAGTGTTACTGTGAAGACTGTAGAACAATCATAATGTAAAATTTATAATCTTATACTATCAGTCCACATTATAATAGTTAGGGTTTAATGGAAAAGAAACCCTTGTGTATATGTATTCTTAAATTAATTATTACTTGGGCACTGTTTCTTGTTGCTTCAGTTTGGCTATTACAGGCGTATTGTTGTTCGTTAACTTGTTAATGAAGTATTTAAATTAAAAGGGTTTATAATTACATTGTAAGTTTTAAGGACCAGACTATATTCAGTCTACTGCACAATTTGCAATTCCCTTGTAAATTATAAATCTCAATTAGTAGTGTAACTGGATATAGACTAACTTGTACTTGAATAGTTAGTCGAAAGGGTTTCAACCCTTAGTTTTTCACAGGTAACAACCTGTCTAAGTTTTAAATTTTAAAAGCACAATGTAACTAATTCTTAGTTATTTTGTTTAGTACTTATAAATATATTATTTTACTTTGTAATTTATAATTATTTGGAGCTTTGTAGAGATAAGATTTATAACTCCGAACTCTGTTTATTTTATATAAGTAAGGGTTTATAAGAGAAACCCTAATCTGTTTTTTAATAAATAATAATTTAAGTTTTAAGTTAATATTTTTCAGAACTGTTTAGTTATTAAATTGCATACATATTTTCTCGAATAATAGTTATTATTTTATGTAAACATATATTTCTTAACAGTATACTAATACTGTGGTACTAAAGTATATCACTAGTTCTTTCACCTGTGTTTTCATTTAGATAGACTAAATTAAACAGTAATAAGAATAAACTATAACACTGCTTTTCATTGTACTATAAACATTGAAATAAATTCTATTTGCATTTTCATACAGATACAAAATTCATATTTACTATTCTCATTTCATTACAAAAATTACCTCATTTACTTTAAACAATCTAACTGTGCTAGAGTACGGCCTGTAACCAGGTGTGGAAAAAAACAGTTTAGAATTTTAAATCCTTTCTATGTCATTATGTTCCAAAATCATTTCCATTTTCATTAACAGTCCAATAAAAATACTGACTCAAACATTTCACAAACTCAGAACTATTAACATTCATGTAGCATATAAACTAAGATTTATTTAACTAAAATAGTAAAATAAAATAACATAGAACTTGTTGAGGTTAAGACGACAACAGCTTTAGGAGGTCGTTCCTCTCTACCAATTTCCTGGAGAGTGCTCAAACAACGCTTCCTCAAGAACCCTAAGCCTGTTACTGGTCTTCTTGGCTGAGAACTGGGTGGAGTATGCAACAGCAGAACCCTCTGTCAACTGATTAGTTCAATACCTCAGTAAAGCACTCTGCTCTCAGTAGTATGATCTTCAGCTTAAAAGCTCAACAAGATCAATCAATAGTTATCCCCTCAAACACTTACCAATTTCCCTTCCATTGAATTTCTCTGAAGTAAATTCATTCACCCTAAATGATCACTTCTCTAGAATGAGCAGCCTCAACTGGTCAGTTTTCATTAATTGAGCCACCTGCTATGATTCCACTTTCTTGGGGAATCATGACCACAAATGTAGGGAGGTTTCTAGCTACAACAGTTGGAAGTGGTTTAAGGATGCTGCGACATGTCAGTTTGCTCTCCACCCAGTCTCCTCCACTAATTTGACGAGTAAACACTCTTTTAACAGCTCTCCTAAGCTGTTGTCTCCACATTTATTTGTTTATAAATAAAATATTCAGAATTTACATTAAATATCCTTGACCCCACTGGGTCATCAATTACAACTTAGCATAAAATTTAACATATTGTTCCTCAAATAATTTAAAATTGTTTTTTGCAAAATTGGGGCATGTGACATACATACCCCCTTAAATTATAACATCGTCCTTGATGTTGTTTATTCCTCATCCTTAGAATTCCCTTGGAACAGAATTGGATATGCATCATGCATGTGACTTTCCAATTCTTAGGTGGCTTCCTATGGACTAAGGTGCTTCCATTGCACCTTCACCTGACCAATGGTGCGGTTTCGAAGTGTGATCTCCCTCCGCCCGAGGATACAGTCCGGTTCCACCAGAAAATATCCTTCTGGTTCCACCTGTACATCATTCTAGTTAACAACATGAGTAGCATCATGAACATATTTCTTTAATACATAAATGTGAAAAAAAATTATGAACTCTTAAATTTGGTGGTAATGCTAATTGATAGGCCACCTATCCAATCCTGGACAATATTTCAAAAGGACCACAGTAATGAGGTGCTAGTTTGGCACAACTACTCAACCTCAGAGAGCTCTTTTTGGGTCTCACCTTGATGAACACATGTTCACCTACCTGAAAATCCTTTAGATTTCTTTTAAGGTCTACTTGACTTTTCTATCAATCTTGCACAATTTTTAGATTACCTTGTACCTGCTTTACAATCTATACCATTTCTCTCAATAATTTAGGACCTAATACTAATCTGTCCACCGGATTACTCCAATAGATAGGAGTGTTACACTTCCTTCCATACAAGATTTAAAAAGGACTAAATCTGGCTGACGCTTGATAATTATTATTATAAGCAAATTCTACCAGGTGCAAATAATCCTCCCATTTACTCGGCTGATCCTTTACATACATTCTTAATAAATCTTTCAGTACTTGATTTACTCTTTCAGTTTGTCCATCAGTTTGAGGATGGAACAAAGTACTAAAATTAAGTGTAGTATTTAATCCTTTAAACACAGATCTCTAGAAGTTACCTGTAAATTTAGGATCTCGATCTGAGATTATAACTTTTGGTATTCCATGCAGTCGGAGAATTTGCTTTAAAAAGATATCAGCTATGTTTGCAGATTTATATGTAGTTTTCACAGGTATGAATGGGCTGCTTCACTTAATTTATCGAGCACTGCCATTATAGAATCATTTAAATTCTGATTTTAAGGCAGTCTAGTAACAAAATAAAGATTAATTATCTCCCATTTCCAGCTAGGAATGGGCAATGGCTGAAGTATTCCATGTTGATGTTGATGTTCATTTTTTACTTGCTGACATTCAAAACATCTAGCGATATATTCTTCCAATTCAGTCTTCATGTTTAGCCAAAAATATTCTTTTCTTAACATAGTTATAGTCTTCTAATAACCCGGATGGCCTGAGTATGGAGTTTTATGGATTTCATTTAAAATTAATAACTTAAATTTTGGTACATTAGGTACATACATTCTGTCTTTATACAGTAAAAATGCTTTTTCATTCAAGCTGTACCCTTTACTTAATCTTTCTGTTGGATTTTCTTTTGCTTTTGCTTGTAATTTTTGGTAAATTTCATCTTGTTTTAACCCTGCTTTAAGCTGTTCTTCCAGATATGTTGTATAAGTGCTGATAACTGCTGTAAAGTTCAACCTTTCATTTCTACTTAATGCATCGGCAACTTCTTTTATTTCCCTTTAATGTGCTGAATTTCAAAATCATACTCACTTAGAAAAGATAGCCACCTAGCTTGTCTAGCATTCAGGTTAGGTTGATCTAACAGATATTTTAGTGCTTTATTATCTGGCATTAGAATAAATTTTCTTCCAATTAAATGATGACGCTGCATCTTTAGAGCATGTTTGACAACAGCTAATTCCAAGTCATAAGTTGCATAATTCTTTTCATGAATTTTTAATTTCCTAGATTCATAAGCGATAACATGCCCTTCTTGAGTCAATACTCAGCCTAAACCATCATTGCAGGCATCAGTACACACTACAAAATCTTTATTTGGATCAACTACTCTTAAAATAGGTGCACTGGTTAATAAAGTTTTTAACTTTTTAAAACTCTCCTCGCACTTCTGATTCCAATCAAATTTTATTCCGTTCTTTTGTAAAGAGGTTATTAGATTTGTGATTCTCGAAAACCCTTCAATGAACCTCTAGTAATAATTAGTAATTTCCATGAAGGATCGAACATCAGTTACATCATTAGGAACTGGCCAATCTTCAATCGCCTTTATCTTTTCGGGATCCACCGAAATTCCTTCCTTAGTCACCACATGACCTAAGTACTGGATTTTATCCTTAAAGAAATCGCATTTACTAAACTTTGCAAAGAGTCGATGATCTCGTAACTCTTGCAAGACAATTTTTAAATGTTCCATATGTTCTTCTTCAAATTTTGAATAGATTAATATGTCGTCGATAAACACGACCACAAACTTATCCAGATATTTATGGATTACATTATTTATTAGACACATAAAAACAGCTGGATCATTGATAAGCCCAAATGGCATAATGACAAACTCGTAATGGCCATATTGAGTCCTAGAAGCTGTTTTAAAGATATATTCATCTTTAATTCTAACTTGGTGATATCCAGACCCTAAATCAATTTTTGAAAGCACTGTGGCTCCACGTAGTTGATCAAACAGATCATCTATGTGAGCTAATAGGTATCTATTTTTAATAGTCATCTTATTCAACAGACGGCAATCTATGCAAAGTCTTAGAGTTTCGTATTTTTTCTTAACAAAGATGACAGGTGCCCCCCATAGAGACACACTGGGTTGAATATATTTCTTGTCAATAAGTTCTTTTAATTGGGACTTAAGTTCATTAAGTTCAAGTATGTTCATCCGATAAGGGGCCTTTAAGATAAGTACTGCACCAGGTACTAGCTCAATGGTAAAATATAGCTCCCTTTTCGGAGGTAGTCCCGGAATTTCTTCCGAAAATACATCTGCATAGTCTTTTAAAACTGGTATATCCTCTAATTTTAATTTATCAATGTTATTTATATTTTCTTCATTAGTTACCGTTATTGCATAAGCCTTACAACCTTTCCTAACAGCTCTCTTAAGCTGCAAATCATAAATCTGCCTTACAATTGTTTTTCTAGGGATTCCCTTTACACTTATTGATTTTACATCATTATTTATAAAAGTAAAGGTTTTATCATAACAGTTTAAGATCACCCTGTGTTGCTCTAACCAATCCATACTGATTAGTATGTCATAAGAACCAAGAGGTAGTACATTAATCTTTAAAAAAGTTTCAAATTGATCCATAAATACTACACAATTCATGACAAAACTAGTTACCTTCCTCTTTGCACCAGTAGCTAACTGAACCAACCAAAAATTTACAAACTTTTCAACAGGTAGTTTACATTTTTCTACCAAATTAGGTGAAATATAACTTAAAATATCTCTTGGATTAATTAAAATAGCTATGGGTGTTTGGTTTATATTAGCTTCTACTTCCACCATGGAAGTTTGATAGTCTGCTTGTTGATTCTCCAAGGCTGAATTGATCCTGGGCATAGTCCTCGCTAAATCTCCAACAATCATCTCCTCCTGTATTGTATGGATATTACTGACAATCTTTTTTCGATTAGGACAAACTGAGGCATAGTGTGGGCCATTACACTCCCAGCACTTTATGGGTTCTTTTCGTTCAAAGTTTTTCGTGTAATTACCATGATTATTAGCAGATTCTTTACTCTTTTGATTGTTCTGATTATTCAATGAATTATTCTTATTCCCTTGAAAATTTCTAGCCTTATTATTTTTAGAATTCCGATTGGGCACAAACTCTTTCTTCTTTTGATCATAATTATTATTATTCTTTTTTTCCTTCCAGTTGGCCATGCTCTCCTTTTTCTGATTCTATTCATAACAGAAATTGGATTTCCTCATAGCTTCTTCCAGAGTTTCTGGATTGTCATACTCAATCCTATCCTTTATGTGATAAGGTAAACAACTGAGGAACTGTTGTACCTTCGGTTTTTCATCTACAAGGTATGGCACATACCTAAGCAAAATTAAAAACTTACTGTTCAAATATTTCATAGTCATTGTACCTCGTTTAAGCTCATATAATTCCTTATCTCTTTCTTCATAGTACTATTCAGATAAAAATTTATTTTTAAAGTACTTCTTGAAGGTACTCCAATTTATGTCCTTCTCTCTTATTCCTTTCACTCTCTTTAAATCTTGCCATCATATATGAGATTTCCATAAAATATTATAGATAGCCATTCTAGCCTTTAATTGGTTAGAATAGTTATAAATCTGGAAGTACTTATTCATCCTGGATAACCAGGATTCTGCTTCCTCCCCCTTTTCAGTTTCCCCATTAAATGTTGGCAGTTTGATATTTTTAAACTCTCCAGAAATTTCTTCATAAGGTTTATATTTTCTTTTTCTAGAGTGGTGGTTATCCTCACTACTGTCACTAGTAGAATGAAAATTACGTTGATCACCAAATACTTCGGAAGATGAGCTGCTTTCATTTTTATTCTGTTTAGTCTTTTTATACTTATGTTGGTAACTTATATCTTCTGAATCAACTCTTTTAGCCCTTCCCTCAGTATGAAATATTTCTGTTAGGCTCTGATTTAGCTCCTCCTGAGCTCTCAGAATCCTCTCATTTTTTTTTTTACAGATTCCATTTCAGATTTTAATTCTTTTACTATTTGTAAAATTTCTGAGGAATTAGTGGCTATGTCTTCTTGTATAGGTTCTCTTTGTAAGTTTTCTTGTTTAGTAAAGGGAGATTCCTCTTCTGCATATTCCCCCAGTCTTTCCATATCTGTTGTTAAACTCAGAAATAGATTTCTCTGTTGAATAACATTAAAAGAAAACAACATCAGCAAAATCATTTAATACACTGTTTCATATAAGCAAGTTGAGCTTCATCAAGGCCTAGTGTTTGAAACTTGTGCTCTAGTACCACATGTCATCACCCCAAATTTTCACAAAAATTTAAAATTTTAAATGTAACATAAAATGTCTAAAGTTGCAGTTTAATAACTACTAGCGGCTAGCGGAAAAATGAAACAGTTAACAATATGTAGCGGTTAACTTTAAACACATACAAACTAATACCATTTTAATTTAGATATGTTATGTATATAACCTGAATTCAGTTGGTTCTAGCTGTACTGATGATTTTCTTTTGTCAAGTAGGTGAGAAGTTATGTTCTAATTTGGGGCTTACTTAGCAATTGCTAACTCAGCTGGATTTCTGGTTCTTACAGGTTTAACAGGTAAATTTTTTATCAAGTAGGAGCTTGTTTTTGCGTGAAGTCAAGAAGTAATTCTTTAGCATAAATAAAATGCTAGAGTATAAATTGATTAATAGAGATCAAGGCTACGATGAGGTAAAGTAACTTTCTTTGTTGTTTTTGAATCTATGACAGTATTTTAAGTTAGTCATAAAGACCAATATCCTTAACATACCAATGTCTTTTACCAGCATGACTTCTACTTAAGTTTTCGTTTTTAATGTTATAGGCCAAGTTACTCACAAGTTCTACTGATGAGCATAGAGCTCTTATTTTAACATAAAGACACTTCTACTAAAGCATGAGTTTACTGCTATTGCTATGTCTAATATCCAAAGTGATGCTTTATAAGCATGAATATAAATATAAGACCTTAAAAGAAAAAGTTTACAATAGATCACTTAGCTCTACTTGTAATTCTGCTCTAGTAGAGAAGAATTATCAGTTTATTATTTGTATACAGTTATAAATGTCTACTTGCACTAATAGTCATCAAGTTATAATTTTGATCTTCCAAGTTTCATCATGTAACAAGTATCGTAGTAAAAATTCCATTACCATATCACTTAATAATATTACTAAGTGATTTTACCTTTAACCCTAGATAGTCTTACTACCTTGTAATTACCAAGTGTAGTCTAAATATTGGTTGGATTTATTAAGAGTTTGGTTCTTTATGGAAACCAAAAGAGCACTAACTTCCAAGAAGTCTTCCAACTATACACGGTCGACTTTATTCATTTGTAAGAGTTATGCTTGTGTAGAAATACTACCTAACATTTACTTACAAAAAGTTGAACTAAAGATAATAACCTTACCAGCTTTGATTTTACATAACACTAATTCAAACATAGCATTATTCCTTTAATATAAGGTTTGTATGAAGAATCATCAGGAGTGCTATTGACTAAAGGTCAAAGGCATAACTCCAATATTGATCTCCACTTATATACTTTTACCAATGATTGATCGTAATGTTATCAAATGCAAATGATAATATATATATATATATATATATATATATATATATATATATGCTTTCACAATTCATTGATTGTAGTGTATCGAAAGGCACATGCTAAGAATTGAATTTATACAAAAACATTATCATTAGTTATAAGTATAAATGATTGGTAATAATATGTGTTCACCCGACAATGCAGGATAACTATATGGATCGACCCACTGCTGACTAAAAATTTTGATGGGCACGTGGATGAGTCTCCACCATGCATTGGTCGATTTAAAAGCTCACAAAGAAACCCTATCTTCTTCATTCTCCTTCAAGGGTTTGTCTCTGCGCTGTTTGGGTTTCTTCATGGCCATGAGAGACTCGTTGGTTCACGTTTGATAGCTCCATTTGGGGTGTAGTATAGTGTTGTAACTTTTGTGCAAGAGTTAAGGGATTCACACTTTGTTTCTTGGTTTCTTTTTGAAAGTATTGTAATACCGTGAGAGTGGGTTTTACTCTGTCAGTAGTTTAGAGTTCTAGCTATAGCATTACCCTTGCCTTTCCTTGTGACTTGATCCATCGTCGTGGAAATTTTGGAATATGAACCTTGCTGCCTTTTTCACAAGTTAGCATGAGGGTTTCGTTTCTTCATGGTGGAGTTTCTCAAATAGGTTCAGTCACCTCCTTGGCTCTAGAATTCTTACTTACAAGTAATATATTTACCTTGCTATCATTATTAATTTCTATTTATAGTTTTTTAATAATGAAAAAAGCATTTAACTAATGCATTCAGTATTGTTCTTGCAAGTTACAGTTCAGCTTCGGGCTTGACTTCATGGCCAAAATGGGTAAGCCCTGGTTTAACGTGGCATCTCCTTGCTTGCAATGGTTAATGGAAAGGAGTTATAGTTTGAAGGGAAGCATGGCTTCAGTTTCTCCAATGTTTAGATGCATAGTACTTGTTATTACTTCATTTTGTTTTTAAAAACCCTTGCGTGTTGCTGGGTAGCTCCGGCTTATAAGCTGTGACTTGTATGTAGTTTCGTTGTTTTGTAAAAGTGATTACAACCTTACAGCTTGATAATATCATACTCTGATTTTTAAGATAAAAGGTGTTTTTCTATTCTTATGGTTTTAAAATGACTCCTATTTCGATTACTATGTTTATTATAATTTATCTTGTAAATGATAATACTGTAAAATAGGTTTTTCTTCTTCAACTTTCAATGAAGTAATTTATTGTTAATGACACATTTATAAGTAAATAGTGTTATTGTGAAGACTGTAGAACAATCATAATGTAAAATTTATAATCTTATACTATCAGTACAGATTATAATAGTTAGGGTTTTGATGGAAAAGAAACCCTTATGTATATGTATTCTTAAATTAATTATTCCTTGGGCATTGTTTCTTGTTTCTTCATTTTGGCTATTACAGGTGTATTGCTGTTCATTAACTTGTTAATGAAGTATTTAAATTAAAAGGGTTTATAATTACATTGTAAGTTTTAAGGACCAGACTGTATTCAGTCTACTGCACAATTTGCAGTTCCCTTGTAAATTATAAATCTCAGTTAGCAGTGTAATTGGATATAGATTAACTTGTACTTGAATAGTTATTCAAAAGGGTTTCGACCCTTAGTTTTTCACAGGTAATAACCTGTCTGATTTTTAAATTTTAAAAGCACAATGTAAATAATTCTTAGCTATTTTGTTTAGTACTTATAAATATATTTATTTTACTTTGTAATTTATAATTATTTAGAGGTCTGTAGAGATAATATTTATAACGCTGAACTCTGTTTATTTTACATAAATAAGGGTTTATAAGAGAAACCCTAATCTAGTTTTTAATAAATAATAGTTTAAGTTTTAAGTTAATATTTTTCAGAACTGTTTAGTTATTAACTTGCATACATATTTTCTTGACTAATAGTTATTATTTTATGTAAACATATATTTCTTAACAGTATACTAATACTGTGGTACTAAAGTATATTACTAGTTCTTTCACCTGTATTTTCATCTAGATAGACTAAATTAAACAGTAATAAGAATAAACTATAACACTGCTTTTCATTGTACTATAAACATTGAAATAAATTCTATTTGCATTTTCATACAGATACCGAATTCATATTTACTATTCTCATTTCATTACAAAAATTACCTCATTTACTTTAAACATTCTAACTATGCTAGAGTATGGCCTGTAACCAAGTGTGGAAAAACACAGTTTAGAATTTTAAATCCTTTCTATTTCATTATGTTCCTAAATCATTTTCATTTTCATTAACAGTCCAATAAAAATACTAACTCAAACATTTCACAAACTCAGAACTATTAACATTCATGTAGCATATAAACTAAGATTTATTTAACTAAAACAGTAAAATAAAATAACATAGAACCTATTGAGGACAAGATGATAGCAGCTTTAGGAGGTCGTTCCTCCCTACCAATTTCCTGGAGAGTGCTCAAACAACGCTTCCTCAAGACCCCTGAGTCTGTTACTGGTTCTCTTGGCTGAGAAGTGGGTGGAGTATGCAACTACAGAACCCTCTGTCAACTGACTAGTTCAATACCTTAGTAAAGCACTCTGTTCTCAGCAGTATAATCTTCAGCTTAAAAGCTGCAACAAGATCAATTAGCATTTATCCCCTCAAACACTTTCCAATTTCCCTTCCATTGAATTTCTCTGAAGTAAATTCATTCACCCTAAATGATCACTTCTCTAGAATGATTAGCCTCAGCTCTCTTCAATGGGAATTTTTATAAAGATGCCTAGGTCTTTTGGGTCAGTTTCCATTAATTGAGCCACTTGCTCTGATTCCACTTTCTTGGGGAATCATGACCACAAATGTAGGGAGGTTTCCACCTGCAACAGTTGGAAGTGGTTTAAGGATGCTGCGACATGTCAGTTTTCTCTCCACCCAGTCTCCTCCACCAATTTGACCAGTAAACACTCTTTTAATAGCTCTCATAAGCTGTTGTCTCCTCATTTATTTATTTATAAATAAAATATTCATAATTTACATTAAATATTCTTGACCCCACTGGGTCATCAATTACAACTTAGCATAAAATTTAACATATTGTTCCTCAAAAAATATAATTTTTTTTTTCCAAAATTGGGGCATGTGACACCTAGCCTCGTATGTCAGTAATTAGTAAATTACCCATTAACCGCGTGAGAAAAATACCAATGTCTAAGAAGTGGCTTAAGGTCAAAGGTGAGGATGGTAGCTGGTTCCCTCGTCAACATCATGATGATGCCCAGTTACCTTTATGTGAGATCCAAGGTGTTTCCTCATTGTTTACCCTTCCCTTAGTGGATTAGTTTCCAGTCATTTTTAAATTGCGCCAATGTTCTTCAGTTCTCCTAAGCATTCAAAATTATGGAAGAAATCCCTTAACTCACTAGGTTTTACTGGTGGGGCCTTGGCCTTGAGCTCCTCGCCAAAAAACAAGTACAAAAAACTTCAATAATTATAAAAATGCTTAGGGCATACCAGAGGGTTATTACATTCTTTCCCGCTTAAAAATAACACTGTCCTCGGTGTTCTCATCTCTCAACAATTTCCTTCCTCTTTTGGGTCATATTTTTCTTGCTTCATCCTTTCTGTTATGATCTCCTTCGATCCTTCCTGATTTTTTTCATGTCGCCTTTTGTCATGACCTCCTGTTTCCTGTAACAAGATTGGGTATACCAGAAATTTATTTAGTCAGACATGTCATAGTTCAGCAATAAACAATGGATCCTTTTGCAGCATCATTATTTCATCTCTATCATAATACATAATTAGTTCTAAAAAATGTGTTGGTTTTCAAGTAATCCATTTGGAGACTTAACTAGTCCTTCCCCTGAGGAAATATTTTCTTCACATTTACACATTAAGAGATGAAATCAGTCTAATTTACTTGGAAAAATTTGTTTACACATTTTTCCTTTGTTTATTTTTTTCTTTCTAACTCTGCCTTGAGTTCTTTTACCAATTCACATGTGGACTTACAAATATTTCTGAGGTTACTCTCCCTTTTGACCGCTAGTCAAAAGTTTTCTCCTCAGTGACATAAAAAAATGTCCTGTCTTCTAGATGTCTAGCTTTGCCTAGGTCTTGATATCGATATCATACTCTTTCATGATTCCCCTCAAGCCTCGTTGCTTGAGTCCCGGAATCCCTTTTCCATCCAGCCCCGCTGGAGTCCAGAAAAGCAAGGTAGAGTTAAATCATCGATTTTCTTAGCACATGATATACCTAAAACCAGTGTGCTCACACGGCAATCATTTTCCTAACACCATTGCATTCGTACAGGATATATGCCTAACACCTATGTGCTCATATGGAAATCATTTGCCTAACACCATTGTGCTCATGTAGCATACGATTTCCTTGTTCGTATTTTATATAAATTCCAACCTTTGACTATGTGTAACACATGCTTTCTGGTGCTTAACGTGACTTCACTGTTATTGTCCCAATTAGTGAATTGGATTCACAGTTAGGTTGAATATAATTAACATCTATCGATAAACAAAAATAATCAATATTTTCATAAGTTGTAGTGATTTGTACCTCTACCAAATTCATGATTCATACAATACTGGAAACCATCCAAAAAATAACTCCTCACTCATTTTGAGCAATTGAGCACAACTTGTTTAACGCGAGTGAATTTATAATCTATGTTTTTACCTTTATCATGTCAATGGCCAAAATCATGGTAAAAACCCAGCAATGTCTGTACCTAACATCACAATCCACAGTAAATATGAAAATTATAATAATAGAAAGTGTAAAAAAACACTCATTTTTGAGTGGTTTAACTTTATTACTTAAGCCAACAAATTTTGTAACCAATTGTCCATTTCTATTGGTAGTGCTCCAAGCATACTCCTGCAATGTTAGCCGATAACATTATACACCATCCATTCACTTATCAATTAAAAATATTAATAACATTAATCATCTTTACTTCTCTATCTTTGGATAATTACAAGTAAAGGGACATTCCCACTATACACAATATTGATGAGTGGTAGGCTAGAGACGCATGAATCTCAAGTGATAACTAGTTCTACCTGCATGTTAGTGTCTTTGGAGGAAAAATTATACTCTTTTTTGGGACTTTGGTACTTTGAGGAACCCCCTGCAAGCCCTGAATACACATATGTTAAAAACCCCCTTTTTAACACAATAAATGCTAATGTGCATCATAGGTGACTGTAGGTTTAGAACACTATTTCTCGTAGATCAACCCACTCTTTTCGCAAAAACAAAACTCAACGTTGGTGTAACACACTTGTAACCCACATGTGTCAAATAGTCAAAAATGTTTTCACATGATGGGATGTATTATGTTTTAATATATTTTAGATCTTGTTACTCATTTACAAATACTTTCTATGGTGTTAATCATATAACCTAATTCACCTTTTTAACACGAGAACAAAAAACATTCAAGAATACCTATTCATACTTTATGTAGTTTGCCAAATCCTATGATTTCAGTACATCACTTGTGTTATCACACATTACAAGGAATACATTGTTTCCCTTTGGGTATTGTTTTGCTAGGTCACCCACTCTACTTCTAATCGTAACAAGTTGGCATTTTTAGGTTTGGCGTTAAGGTGGGTTTTTAATTTAGGCTTTCCTTTTATATTAGATTATGTGTGTACAATTTCAACGATACTTTAGACAATTGGTTCCAAACCAATATTATGATAACACTAACATTCTCATTACTACAACCTTCTTCATATGTGACGAGTGTCTTTAAATTTTCCTCAAAATGGTAATTTCTACACTACCCATTTCTTAGGTTTTTGGACCTCTTTGCAAAAATTTACAACATCAATACTTATTGTAGTCGACACATAGTTTCATAAAACTTTTCATAGTTATTACGAGCGACCCATGACTTTTCTTCTCTAAGGCACCCATAGTTTGTTACCCATCTGTTTGGTGTCCTATGTTTTTTAAAAGTTTCTTCTAGTACGAGTCTAGCCACGCCATATATATGTATATATCACTACACCCAATTCTAAGAAAATGACTATACTTCTTCCTTAATGTATCAGGAATAGAATTCGTATCCCAACCTCCCAATTCCTGAATGTGTAAACATAAACATTTTTCTTACAACAAGATGAAAGAATTACTCACAACTTTTGTCATACCTTTGGCCATGATATTTCTTTTCTCCTCTTAGTTACCTCTTCTGATCTTCGGAGGCCCACTCAAACAACTTATCTTCCTTGTTCATCACCATCATGCATCCACAAATAAAGCCATTTGATTGGTTAGTCCTTACAATATTCCTACTTCCTAATTCCATGTTGAGCCCAAATAGGCATGAGTGTTGTCACTTCAGCTCTGATACCATTTGTAACATCCACAGAGATAATAAAAATGAATTTGTTTTTCAAAGGGAATTTTGAACTTTCGATACAACCACTCAATCTATTGCTATTTTTAACAGTGTTCCTTTAGAGTGTTGTTTATTTGGATATACCTACAACCTTCTTATTTAATCACAACACACACATTTATAAAAATCAAAATCTATGGCAATGTCTTTTATCCATCATGATCTTTCTAGTAGTCCCTTATATTATATTTTCCAATGAAGGATTCACCTCCATTTGCACTTACTAATGTAAATCTTAATAGCAACATAATCCTTGCGATGCGAATGCATTCAAGTCATACATGAATATGTTTGATCTCAATAAAGAACTACTTATAGGAAGCTTCCAACTATCATTTTGGTATACATACTCGAATTCCTTTAACCACATTTTAACATTATAAGGGCTTGCGACTAACAACAGAGTCTCTTAGGTACTTGAACTCACTATTTCAAGCATTGGTATTTATCCATAAATTTATATATCATCATGATCCCGAGTTGTAGATCTACCATCTCTTTAAGAAAAAGATACTATGTTTAAAGGACTATCCATTATTTAAATCTAACCAGTGAAACATATGAGGCATACTTCCATTCCTATTAATAACATAACTTGACAATCTTCCATCAACAATATATTAGTCATCTTAATACATTATCATTTATAACTTAAGTGGTGCAGTACACATGCATTCATTCTTAAGATGTCTTTGAAAACAATTCAAAGTCGTTGAGGTAACCATATCTTTCCTTGATTATCCTTTTAAGAAATAAATTGTTTGACAAGGTTGTAGAAACAATGTTATAAGTACACAAAATAATACAAGAAAATTTACACATTTAGACACAAGAAAAACAAAGAGACTCCAATGTACGTGGTTCACCCAACCAATGGGTTACATCCATAAAAATGGTCACATCATGGGACATTTATTTCGTTAAAAGGTTACATTCCGCAACGTCATTGTTGCCCTGATTTCTCCTCCTAATACCCTCTTAAGAGAGTATCTCTAAACTATTTGATACTAAGATCAAGCTTAGACATGAATTCTAACAAGTTCTGACCATTCTGCTAACAAAAAAATTTAGGCATCCAACTTTCCTTTACTCAAAACTGCTCGGACATGTAATCATAGACAAACATAATCCAAAACCTTGGGGATCACCTATTCTGTTTACGAACATATAAGGTATATTCAAAACAGGATTGGATTCTAAAATCAAAACTAGGGAATGTTCAAAGTCCTGATCTATCCTAACTACATACATTAGATTGAAGTGCAAATCGTTGGATATAAAACCCAATGTAGGAAATGTTCCAAATCCCAGACTTATGAAATGTTGGTAAACTGCAGCAAACAATTAGTGTTTAAAATCTATTTACAATACAGACATATGCAGACATTGGAAGCCTGCAACATTCAATGTTTTAGATCTATTTGCATTGGACCCAATTCCAAGCTCAGGAGACAATCATTGTCTCACTATGGTCAATATCATGCCCAACAACAATGGGACGGGCTATTGATGTTGATTTTAGAACCAATCGATTTCTTAAACTACTGCACTCTAATAATGGGTTTAATAATTGAGCACAAAATTCCCAAAGCCAATACAGCAAGAAGGGACAAGCCAAGCCCTACACTGAACATAGAAAAAGAAACTCGCTTAACTATGTCAATTTTTTTAATGTAACACAGCACCCACCCAAAAGAAGGTTTAAACTGCCAAAGTGGTGGTCGTTACTTTAGCCTGCCGGGGGTCGTTACTTTAGCCTGCCACACGTAGTTTTTGTGTTCATCGTAACATTATCCAAACTCAAAATTTATGATTAACCTATTAACATGTCTGCTAATAGATGTCATGGATCATTTGACACTTCTCATAGGGAAAAGGCATGCCATCGCTATTCTCATGGTCATGTAAAAGGTGCGCTCGTAGGTAGTTCAACTTAGTACTTATATTTTGATTATATAGAGGCTATTTTGCAATACACATAGAAAATTAAATGTATAGCTTTTGTCAACTTATGAGGGAGTTGACTTAGCTCGTCTCATATTAAATGCTTTTTGGATGCATGCAAGAGCTAAAAAAATGGTTCTGTCTGGAATGATTTATGCGAGGACAATGTAGTTTTTCAGGTTCAGGTAGTGTTTTTGGTGGATGTGTTCATATTGTCTACCAATATTATAGGTAGGTACACATTTTGCATATATTAAGTATCAAGAATTCCAAACCAAAAACTATATGGACTAATCCATTTGTATATGTAACCTTGTGCAATTTCAGATTTGTCTAAAACCCAAAAAATCGCATACTGGAACAATCTAAATGGCATATGAAAAATACATACAACATTAGGATGTTCAGTTGGTTTGTTAGTGGGGTTCACATCAAGTCAATAATTCCCTCTGGGGGATAATGGACACACAACAGAGCAGGAATTGCACATAGTGTAGAATAAAAACACATGGTTTGGTTATTATGATCGATAACACTTGCCGAAAGAATGATCACCTGGTAATTGCTAACACTTGCCAAAATAATGATCACCAGGTAATTGGTAATGCTTTCCGAAAGAATGATCACCAGGTAATTACTAACGCTTGCTAGAATATCACCTTGGATCACACAATATGAGCCATAGACTAGACACAATAGAGTCATATACGCTACACACACAACAGTGTTATATATATATACTAGATATATAATTTATTTAATACAATCGTGTGTATTCATATATGTCTCCTAATGTGAATATATATATATATATATATATATATATATATATATATATATCTTAAATCACAATGGTGAAGGAGTTCATACCAGATCAGATCAAATCGGATCAATGATGGATCTCTCCAATCGCCAAGGACGCAGACTGGCTTCCTGCAACAAATCAAGATCCCACAGGTATATCCCTCTCTTAAAAAGGTAGAGATCAATTTCTTGGAGAATGCAAGAGCATTCCTATAGAAAACACAGAGATTAATTTTCCTATCCCAAGTGCAGAGATCATATCTCTAAACCATTGCAGGGATCAAGTCCCCTATGGAAATCGCAGCCGTCAAATCCCTTCTCAAATTGTCGAGATCCAATCTCCTACATAAAAATTTCAGAGATCTAATATCCTCTCCAATGCAGAGATCCTTCTTCACAAAAACCCAAAAGCAAAGTTCGTTCCCCCCCTTCTTCCTCCAATATTTGGAAAATATATACTAGTGAAATCCCTAACACCTCCATAAATCAACGTTTATGCATTCCCCATAATGCCTCCACAATCGGTGACTGTTATTCAGGGTAATTAAAACCTCCTAGTTCAACATCTCTCAAATATTTAATATAAAATCAAGGGAGTTAAATGATGCCTCCAAAATTAATGGATATAAAACCATTAATGGTTACACAATCAGGCATNAATTTAATATGGGTATTCTCGTTCTATATATATTATATATATGTGATAATATATATATATATATATATATATAATTTCTTTTACTATAAAATGCCTTCACTTATATAATGCTCCCTTATTATATATGATATTCCTTTCATATATATATATATATATATATATATATATATATATGTTCTGCTATTATATATATCATGCTTTTATATATAATATATATATGCCTTCTTCCACCCAATACCTTTGATTAATGTGAGGTGGAAGTAACTTCATTTTGGTGAAGGTTTTCTATTCTTCATAAAACCTCTTTATGATCTATTGTATAAGTTGTAGTTACTCTTAGGTTATTAGAGTGTGTTTCATGTGATAATTGCCTCATGTCCGAGCCCTAGGATAGTATGTCGATAATCAATAAATTACCCATTAAGCACGTGAGAAAAATACCAGTGTCTAAGAAGTGACTTAAGGTTGAAGGTGAGGATGGTGGCTGGTTCCCTCGTCAACACCACAATGATGCTTAGTTACCTTTACTTGACCTCCAAGGTTTTCCCTCATTATTTACCCTTCCCTTAGTGGATTAGTTTCTAGTTGTTTTTAAATTGTGCCAATGTTCTTCAGTTCTCCTAAGCCTTCAAAATTAGGGAAGAAATCCTCTAACTCACTAGGTTTTACTAGTGGGGCCTTGGCCTTGAGCTCCTCACCAGAAAACAAGTACAATAAACATCAATAAGTATAAAAATGCTTAGGGCATACCAGAGCATTCTGTAGACGTTCTAGTCTTATGTCAAAACGTTGCTATATGTAGATTCTTAATTAGTCAGTTTATGCATGGAATAATTTGCATAAGGTCAAATGAATTCAGGAAGGCCTTTCCTTGGAGTAAATATAACGACAATTTTATTTAGTGGGTATGTGATTGTGCTATTGTCTATTGAAAATATTAATCCTTAGGTTATTGTGCTAACTTCTTCTTCCATGCATGTATAGTGGACATAAAAAATAAAGACAGTCTACTAGCTCCTTAAACACTTAGTTGAAGGGAAGGACTAGGATCAAGTAGTACCTCACCTATCTAGAATCAATATTCCATATACTAATATTTGATTATTAGTATACATTTTGATCTTTTTATAAATATATTTACATTTGTTTAATTGAATATTTTTAATGCAGATTGTTTTGGAATTGCATCGGATTTGAATTGGAATTCTTTATGTGATCCGTATCACACAGAGTGTAACCATGAGGAACCAATCAAGCTTCACCTTTCGAGACCCGTATTAGTGCAATAGAGCAAGGAATCCTTTCATATTCAGGATTGTACATGAAAATATACAAATATTAGGGATTCTTGGGAACCTACCTACCGTGCTTCAACTACAAAGAAGCAGTTACAATTTGAAATTGAGGAGACCAGCTGATCTCTTTCCATATGTTGGCTAAAGGAAGATGAAGAGACATTGCTGCCACGTCGATGGCACATATGTTTGAGTCATTGAATGTCGTGGGCCATGTATGATGAATGAAGCTTGCATAATATTACGTTAGTCGATTGAGTTGATGTATTAATTGATGCATAGAATCGACTTCGTTGATGGCCATTTATTTTAATTTTGACTCACATGATTGATAACGTGATATTTAGGGTTGAATAAATCATCTGAATGGGATCCAATCAAGGAGTCAAATGTGACTAGGCACTAGTTGTTGGTGTGTGTCAAGTCCTAGAATGAGTAAGACCTTCCCCCTTAAGTGATAATGGTCTCCATTTCCTGCTTGAGAAAATGAGAAAACTTGTGCTCCAATTTGGTCAGAGTATAGCACATTCCTTGAGATGGGAGTTTTTCTACTTTGGAAATCTAAAACAAGGGAGTTATTTGGATCCTTGTGTGGCATGCTTTCTATTGAACAATCATGTCGATGATAAGGGGATATTGAACATATCAATGGATGTCCTATGGATATGTGTGATGTATGTGGATTTGTTTGAATAATGGTGGAAAATAGGATCAAAGCAAGTCCACATTGAATATTGGATGCAAACCCAGGCATGGTAGAATTCTTATCTTAAAATCATTTTCCTATTTTTTTCTCAAGAGTGGCGTAAATATCATATCGTACAGGATTAAAAATCATGTTCGGGGCACTTAATATTTATTTCTTGAGATGCAACAAAACCTAATGTTCGGGTTTGAATGAATGAGGAATAAGATGCTTGTTGTTTCAAGCCTTGGATTTCTCAGTAGCTCAAATTGCAACATCTCATGTTCTTTTTTTTATCTCGCAAACCCTATCCTTTAACTTGAGTTATTTTTCAATCTCTCGATGTTCATGGTCTATCTGACTCAAACTAGTTAGTCAAATAACTAGGTCGATAAGTGTTGAAGGTTGAAATCTATAACAAACATCAAACAAACTCTTATTCAATTGCATTATGCTTGATTATAGCTATGTTGGATGTACGTGAGACTTTCATCCCATGTTCCGCAATGCTTGTGGTTGTACATGTGGAGCAACTGCATCACCATGTGATTCAAAACATCCACCTATTCATCGGTATATTGATGGAACATAATAGACATAGATTCTTGAGTGTTGAGATGTCCCCAAAGTGTTTTTGAAAAAGTATGAGAAATCTAAAACCTCTGTTGGAGATGATTGTAGTAGGTAATCCATATTGTTTCCAAACATGAGCATACTCTTGTTTTGTTGTAGTATTCTTCCAAGGAATGGGGATAGCCATTATAGATAATATTTCAACCACTACTAGTATTTCCTCCATGTTGGTGTTTGGTGTTAGGATATCTAGTCAAGTACTCTAACGAAATGGATTCCCATGGTTAGTTGGGAATGGGAAAGGATGTACACAAACCATGGCATCGATTCATTGGCTTGTCTATGGAATAATCCACACATGATGTGATATACTTGATGATATCCACCTTGAATGAAGGTCAATAAAAGTAGTTTTGGATTACTATGAGACTATTTGCCACTCCAAATGTGTTTTTTTTTGTTATAGGGTGCATCCTATATGAAATTCTATATGTACTCACTTAGAGGTACGCAAATTTTCCAAGATTGTAAATAAAATTTTATTTTATGTGGTATATGAGAGAAATCAACTCACTTGTCCATTTTTGTTGATACCATGAGGATAAGTTAGTTTACTCCTCATACAACCGAATTCAAGTAATGGTGCCGTAACCATGTATATTTAACACTAAAAGAAGTGAAGTGATTGGTGGTTGACTAAGTCTAAGGAATTTAGTTTCTATATTGGATTTTCCTTTTCGATGTCTAATTAATAAGGGTAATTTCTATAAGTAACTAATCCAATTAGGTTGTCTCGTCATCTATATCTTAGAGTATGAAATATTTAATTATAGAGGATTATGGTCAACGGAGAGTCGACAAATTGTCGTAACTTGGAATGATGAGGTTTGATCATCAACAACATGAATTTTTGAGCATGGTTGATCATCTTTTTGGTTTTTTTGCTAAAATGATTCCAACTGTCAGCATGGGTTGAGATTCAACAACGTCATACCACTGATTTTGTATTTTGACAATCACTTTCTATGGTCTAGACTGATACTTTATGTTTCTATCCCATGCATAGGATTTCACAAACAATAGATCATCTACTAAGAGTGGTGCTATATGATAGACAACCTCATTCTGAAAAGGATTGATGAAGTAGGCAATTTTTTACTATCGTGTAATCTTGAGATCTTATCCGTCCTTTATCCAATCGATGTTGTAATGTTGTGTATGGGGAGTAGTAACAAGACCCAACTTCTTCACAATGTCTTCAAAGAAAATGTTCTTTTGACTACCATTGTCCATAATCAGATGCAATAGGTTATTCTAAATCCATATGTATTGAATAGTCAATCTCTTTCCTCGTTCTCGACCATGGTCAAATTTTTGATGGTTTTCTAGGTTGATTCCAATACAGTTGAGCAGACTAGATGTGCTTTCTCGATAAATTTTTCAGTTGAGCCTAAGTTGGAGGTAGACATATGCTTCAATAATGTCTACCAAGCTTTGCATTCAAATGCATGATGCCAAGTTGAACTCTGGTAATAACACCATTTTGATACAAAGGGTTGTTGGTCTTGTTTTTCCTTTCCTTTCTTGAAAGGATTCTTACCATGATCTTACTTCTTGGAAGTAGTTTGAATAGACAATTTTTAATTTTTTGGATATATGAGTTGAATAAGGTTTCTTGTTCAAATTTTGACCTATTGGATTGGTTGAGAACCATCCTTTTTCCTTCAATTTCAACTTAAGATTGAGAAAATAATGAAATTCTTCTGTGGGATTGCCAAAAGTGAGAATTTCTATCTCTAGTTGGATAGAAGGATCTGATCCACTAATATAATTCAAAACAAGTAAATTTTGTTTATCCCTAATACCAAGTCGAGTCACTAGTCGGTGGAATTCATCAGTATAAGTTTGTAAATATTGATCTATCCATTATCTTAACTACTTATGTTTCTCATACAATTGTTCTATGTGCATAGGTGGATAAAATTATGTCCCAAATTGTCCAAAAACAAACTCTCGTGTCCTGATGCATTGACCTTCTTCTTCCCATTTAGTTGAAATATTTTCCCACTAGAATATACAAAAGTAAACATCTTAAGACATGTAATGGTGATTTTCTCAGCCTCAAAAAATTAATTCACATAAAAGTAGGACACTAATTGTTGTATCTAGTTGTCTATAGATTTTGCACCAATCTTTCCTTCTAAACTTGGTATGTCAAAGTTCATTTATATCTTAAAGGGGTTAACCTTGTTGAAGCAATATTTCATTGGGATGCTAACATAAGTGAAAGCTAGTTAATATGTAATCCAAGAAAGGATGAAATCGAAATGCTCATTAATTTAAGTTCTCTATTGAGCAAGTGATTTCTCTATAGTTGTTGAATTTCAGTATGTGGAGTTATGTCCTTTGTTTAACCTGCCATCTTTAGTCTAGGGTTTCTAGGAGATAAATAATTGGAGGTTGAAGGAAGAGGAATTTTAAATAGGAGGGTGTTAGAAGTTCTATAAACATGCATAATTTTTGTAACTATGCAAGTATTGTTTAAGCAAGGCTAGAGAAAACTAGAGTGGTGTGATACCAATTATCCATGTCGCTTATGGGATGGATATGAGGAAAATAGAGTTGGTTGATTAAGTCAAGATATATATGGTTAAAGAGATTAATAATAGATTTATTAAGGAAAACCAACATAGGTAATAAATAAAAATAAACGGACTAAAGATAATAGATAATACAATTCGTATGAAAATGCAAGTTAGGAATTGATAATAGAGAAACCCCAATGCTGAAAACTTTGGTTGCATTGAGCAATTTCCTGTAGAAAATTACTGTCCTAATTCTGCAGTAAAATACATGTATCAAGGTGTATTTAGTCGAAATATTCATTTACATGAACATGGTTGCAATGAACGAACCCTGAGGAACTGATCAAGCCTCCAATTTCTAGACCCACCTTAGTGCAATCAAGAAGAAAGAATGATTTCATATTCAAGATTACATGCATACATACGAATATAAGGGATTTTAGGATTCCTACCCACCATGTTTTTATCACAAATAAGTAATTATATCTTGAATACAGAGGAAAACCATTTTCTTTCCAACTATTGGCTAGAAGAAGATAAAGAGGCATTATTTCCTAGTCGATGTTTTCTTCCCAATTGATTTTGACTCTTCAGAATGTTACTTGAATTGAGTTTTAGTCATCGAATGCCGCTAGACATGTATGATGAATGTAACTTGCAAAATATTGCATCATTTGACTTAGCCTATGGATCAATCGATCCATAGGTTCGATACAATCGATGGGTCAACTAATCTGTAGGTTTTTCTAGGTTGATGGATTGACCAATTCATAGATTCGAATGCGTCTTTTGAATGATATCCAACAAAGGAGTAGACTTGAGTTAGGAATCATCTGTTTTTTTTGAGTTAGGAATCATTCTCCAAGATAATCTTTTGTCAGGAATGGGCTTGATGTGTTGAGGTAGGGAGCCTGAGTTTGACTCAGGAAACTTGTTGTAGATTTTTGAGTTATAATCAACAATGACTATGCCTTACGTGAAAAGGTTAATCCTCATGTGTTGAGGTGAATTATTTGACATTTATCATGTTGTGCAGTCTTGTTGGAAAAGACTAAGGACTTGTGTGTCAAGGTGGATCCTCATGTGTTGAGGTGATTCTTTGCATGTCAAAGAATTAATATTGTGTGATGTATTACTAACCATGGTCACTCGAGATGAATGAACTATTAAGTCTAATCTAGGGACTAACCACCTCTAGAGTCAAAGAATTAATATTGTGAATTTATCATGTTGTGCAGTCTTGTTGGAAAAGACTAAGGACTTGTGTGTCAAGGTGGATCCTCATGTGTTGAGGTGATTCTTTGCATGTCAAAGAATTAATATTGTGTGATGTATTACTAACCATGGTCACTCGAGATGAATGAACTATTAAGTCTAATCTAGGGACTAACCACCTCTAGAGTGAATTAATTTATCATATAACTACTTCGAATGATAGTAATAAAGTATGATCATAAAATTGAAAAAACATCCTTAGTATAATTCGATATGATGGATAAATTGAAGTTAGAACATATAGACCATGCTGATAAGATAAGAGATAAAGACAAGTTTCATAGAGAACAAAGATAATTTTAATTGCTAATGACAAGGACTAAATAGTTGATTAAGGAGAACTCAATTAGTTAAACTCAAGTGATATTAACAATGAGTAATTCAACTAATTAAGGAGAACTCAAATTGATCACTTAATTCAATCAATCAAGAATGGTTTCATTTAATAGAATTAAACGAAGTGTTAAGAAAGAATATTTAGCTAACTAAAAGTATTTTGCATGACGAAACATGAATTATAACACTTGTATGGTGACACTTGAGTTAGCATCCTAACTAAGTGGTATATATCCTAGCTGTATAGTGAGTTCATCATGAAGTTAGTAGAGCATGAATTTAATGTCAAAGATGAAAGGAATCACACAATTGTGCTGTGCAGGATTGACGAGTTCAATGCGCAAAATAATTTCCACATACATGTATTAGTTATTTTGTGCATGATACTTCTTTCACCCATGCAATGATTCACTACCTCTTGCATGAGACCATATTTTTGAGTTAAACTATGTGCAAGGCATACATTTGAACCATCCAATCCTTCTCTCTTCTCTATTGTTCAATTTTTACACATGGGGTGTTTGAATTCTCTCTTATCTTTCACTTGGTGTGCCAAAAGAAATATGCAATCATAAAAGACATTCTCTGTTGCCTATCATTATTATACTGAGGATTTTTGTTGGTATTTTTATCCTCATTTTTTTAGGATTTTCCCCATGGTACATGTTGTTTTATATGTGAATAATCAAGTGCATGTATGATTCATTGATTTAAATTAATTAATAATTATGCACTTAAATATTAAAAGATCCTCAACACATGTCAATTCCTGGAATGTATCATTATTCCCATTCAAACTTGGTAACTATGGTGCAAATTGAATATTTATCAAAGACTTATTGTTTTATAACTAGCATTACAAGAAGTACCTCTTATTTTTATGCAATCTATATATTCTTTCCCTCAACCAAAAAGGCATGCACAACATTATTCCCTCATTATAATCAAAGCTATCTATCCTAAGAAACACCACTTACAATGAAAATTGCATCTGCATCACATTATGCCCTCCTTATAATATTGAGTTAGTATGGAGGGATTGTTTGGATTTTCATATACGTTGTCACGACCCCGATACCTTAATGGATCCATTAGAGCTGTAAAATGCTCAAATTTCCCATCACATTTTACTTTATGTATTTCATTTTGTTTTTCCCATTGTTTAAATTTGTTATTTACAGTGAAATATAAATGGATGCATTTATTGCTTGCAATTAAAATACATATATATGAAATTATCATAGACAAATGTAAATGAATGAAACCACATATTTTCAATAAATTAAAGCCTAACATTCAAAACATGACAGTAACTATTATTAAACTCATATCAGATATTAATATAGCACATTTATACATAGAAGGATTACTTATATGAAAATGTAACTGACTTCCTGCATAGCGGAAGCATTCCACCTAGCCATAGAATCTGTTAAGAGATATCTTTGTTTGGAAGAGTCACCCCCGAGTCGGGGCTATTGATACACAAGAATGTATTGGTTTGTTATCTACAACTATCTTAGTCTTCTAGTAGTCCCTTTTTCCTTCAACCAACTAACCCGGAGAATGGGGATCCGTTTTTTCAGCTAACAATTCCTAAGTATCCCTTATTTGAGTTAACAATCCCTCGGGTTTGTTACCGCAATTCCCTCTAGGGATATAACACAGGACGGTTAAGAAATATTTGTACCAAGACATTAAGATATTTCTCTATTCATGGTATACCTCAGGCGTATCATAAGGGTGACTGTGATATGGATTCTATGGTATTCATGTTGTTCAATTCTGACATTAAATGTAGGTACAAATATGACATGATATGTTGGATTTTATCTGACATAAAAATTTTCTCCATCATAAGGGAATGAATCCCACAAATGGTCTTATCTCTCACTATTTATAGGTAAACACAAGAACTAGCCAAGTGGAACAAGGAGGGATGAGAGTTAACCACATGGCACCCATGCAGTGGAACTATATTACACTAAAGTTGATGTTGGATAGACACAAGGAATTCATGCAGTGGATTACCTTTCTCTACCCCTTATTGAATCATAGCCCCACATCTCTTCTTTTCCATCCAGTCTGCAGAGTCCTGGTGGTTTTTTTTGTTAACAGTGAAAAATATACAAATTTACATAACTTCTTCAGGTTTGGACTATTCGTGTACAACTTATAGACATTTTCACAATATTTACATAATTACATTATGGGGTAAAAAACGAGGTGTTACATTCCGATCGCCCATAATTTATGCAATGAACTTGGAGCACAAATTACAAATTTACATAACTTCTTCAGGTTTGGACCATTCGTGTACAACTTATAGACATTTTCACAATATTTACATAATTAGATTATGGGGTAAAAAATGCGGTGTTACATTCCGGTCGCCCATAATTTATGCAATGAACTTGGAGCGCATTATCATTATTTACATAAAAAAATTCAAAAACATTGCAGGTATGTTTCTCGTATAGTATTATTGATATTTCATGTTGCTTGTTTACGGATGTAATGTGTCCACTGGACCTTTACCTATGCAATGGCAATGTTTTGGACAAATATGAATTTCTTTTCCATGATACACTGGTAACATCAGTACTTTCCCTTTTGGTTCCACCTGAATCAAGGTCTATTCAACAATGTGATTAGGATCATGCACATACTTTTTCAATAAAAATAGATGAAACTCATTATGCACTTTTATGCTTGCATGCAATGCAAGCTCATATGCAAAATGTCCTATCTTAGATAGTATTTCAAATGGACCACAATATATAGGTGCTAATTTAGGACATATCCCAAGATTCAATGAGCTCTTCTTTGGCCTCATGTTTTGATAAACATGATCAATGACTCTTAATTATCTTGTTGTTCTTTCTCTGTTTGCATAACTCTTCTGCTTGTCTTGTGTTTTTTTGAAATTCTTCCTGATCTTAACCATCTGTTATTCCATCTCTTTATAATGTTTTTGAAGTAATGTTTTTTTAATTTTTCGTTTGAGGTGGCATGGTGTTGTCGTGGTAGGTGCTGACATATTATAACACTTGTTTTCTTAAATTTTACACTATCCCTTGTGTCATCATATGATATGGGCATGATCTCTTATTGGTAAATGGTTTCAGAATCAGACAGGGAATGTTTTAGGAAAAAACAAATTCTAATATTGAACTCCTTCAATGATGCCATGTGTCCATAGTAGTTTTCTTACAGGATCATTCTCATTAAATCAAATATCAATCACCTTCATGACCCTGAATGCTTAAGAACCATCAACTCGATCCCAAGGTATGCTCCCTACTAAACATTTTGAAACTATAACTGGGACATGTCACCTCTTCCCATCCCATCACGTCACATCTCCCCATGCCTTTACATTACAAGGTGGACCATTAGTTGTTTTAGGATCCTTGGGAAAGTGGTGTTGAGAATCCACTTTTGATATCCTAAGTGAATTAGGTGGTGACATGTGTCCTTAGTGGTTTTATTTTAGTGTCATGCTTATTAAAATAAATGTTGATCACTTTCGTGGGCCTGAAAGGATATGAGCCATTGATCTCCACCACTATCTAATGATCATATTTCCTCCTCCCTGGGACCCTATCTTATGTGAAAATTTATCTACACAGACATTATGTGCTTGGTACACATCCCACATTATTATCATGTGGCTTATCAACGTCATAAATCCTATCCATGTGGCACTTCCTTGTGACTTGTCCATGTGGCATGAGTTGGCCCACATAGCAATTTCCAAAAAATTCAAAATTTTGAATTTTTGACAAGTGTCTCTATGAATTACACTCGTCAATTCTTTTTATAACCAAATGGTCAAATAAAAACTACACCTCGCCATCCCAAATACTTCAAAAAACATTATAAATGGACAGGTTGCATTCATATGTTTCATCATATTTACAAATATCAATGCAATGGAATAAGCTTCCATCTTTCACCCCTAATTTTATTTATCACCAGATCCCATACCTGTTTTGAGAACAAAACCGGGGTCCTTAAGGAATGAATTTTTCTCCAATTTTTCAGTAACATGTAATTTTACTCATATTTTGCCAAAAATCACAAGTTATTTCCCACTTCTCTCTAAATTTAACCCAGTCATTTGTATATTCATTTAATAAGTTAACTGTTATTCTATGTTCAACGATGGATGAGTGATAGAGTGTAATCCACTATTATACCCATATAATTCATGTCATATCCTTTCGGTGAAACATGTAATTATGTTTGTAAAATTCAAATTTGACCCATATAGTCCCAGTGTTCTAGCCTCTACTCTAATACCAATTTGTCATGATCCCAATACCTTAATTGATCTATTGTAGCTGTCACATACCCCAAATTACAAAAAAATTATGTTTTAGGAGACATTATGTTTTAATTTTATTATAAAGTTTGTAATTAATGACCAAGTGGGGTCAAGGATAATTGCATGTAATTGCTGAATATTTTATTAATTAATAAATGAAGAATGAGACAACAACTTAAGGAGGCTTTTAAATGAGTGTTTTACTGTCCACTTGGTGGAATAGGCTAGGTTGATAGTAGATTGACACTTGGAAGCATCCTCCAACTACTTCTAGATGTTGCAGGAGGCAACTTCCCTATTTTTGTGGTCATGTTCCCCAAGAAAGTGGAACAAGAGCAGGTGGCTCATTAAGTGAAAACTCACCCAAAATACCTAGGCATGCTGATAAAACTTCCCATTGAATTGAGCGGAGGCTTTTCATTCTTTACTTGTGAAATTTCTAAGTGAAATTGGTGCATAAGAAATTCGATGGAGGGGACATGCAGAAGTGTTTGAGTGAAAAGTGCTGAATTACTGAACTATTGCAATTGATTTTAGCCGAGTTCTTATTGCTACAGGCATAAACATTACTGTTGATTACTCTGTGGAGTTCTAGAGGTTTCTAAACCTATTCTCTCACCTAGTTCTTTCAATCAGGTGGACCCGTATACAGGTTCAGGGGTCCTAAGAATTGCAGTTCGGCAGTGTTCAGGAGTTGGTTGGGAGGAACGAGCTCCTTAAGTTGTTGTCTCCTCTACTACATTTCCAGGTTCTACATGTTATTTCTAATTTCCCTATGCAAGCTTAGAAACAAGAATGAATGAATTCAGGAAATAATATATTTTTGTCTGTTTCATTTGTTATTAACATTACTTGGAGAAAATATTTTACCGTTGAAAGATAGATAAATTATGGATTAGATTTGGATTAGAATGAATGATTAAGGTTAATCTAAATTTACTGATGAATACAATACTTAACTGTATTTTTCCACACCTTCAAGAAGGTAGTACTCTAGTACAGTAGGTGAGATTAAATGTCGATGGTTAAATCAAATAAAAAATGTAGGATTATGTTTATTTACTTTCTATTGATTCCTTACAGGAATGTTCAATAGTTTCCTTAGTTAGAATACATATGTTAAAAATATAAAGAAGAACTATTGTAAAGGAAGGTATTTTAAAAACCAGTACACAGTTGTGTAACTGTGTTCTCTTTAACACAATAAATATTTACTAGCTATATGCTTAGTTTATTATAAATACACATAATTTTTAAATATTACAGGAATAGAAAAATAACATAAGCAGGAGCAACTAATAAACAGTAAAATGAAGTTATAGTAATCATTTAGGTTTGGAAAATAACACATAAGTAATTTCATTACTACTGTAAGTAAAAATCAAGCATTAAATACATTATAGTTAAACAAATGCACTGCAGAGATTTTAAATCATATAAAAAAAGAGGTTATACATAACCTTTGTTATAATTTCATTTGGAAATCACTAGATTTGTTTTTATCATAAGATGCTTTAGCATAAATTGTAAAGGTATTATAGTCATAATTTTTTCCTAAATAGGATCTATATTTATAGAATGAAGATCATGTAATTAGTATCAATATGTCCAAAGGGGTATAGTTATAATTGTTCTCTAGGTCATGGACATTCCACCCATAAAACAAAGCATTATTACTTCCCTTATAACATTATAATGGATTCCTTTTCACTTACACATGGTAAATACCTAGGATTTAATAAAACTTTACTATGCATGAAACCGTTAGATTCATATATAATATTCATTTCCTTTATACCTAAGTTTATGAAATAATTGCTTAGGATTATACCTTGATACAAGTACATATAAACTGCCTTGATAACAAGTAACAATGTAATGCAATATCTAATTTGGAGAACTCATCTTTCTCCAGCGTACATGTAGGGTTTGTTTTAATCCAACAACAAAGGGATACAAAAAAATATGATATACAAGTTATATTTGAAGCTAAATAGAGAACATCTATTTCTATGTTGTGATTTCATTTCCAAGTATTTACACTTATAAACAAATAAACAAAAAGTAAATATATAGAATTGACAATACCTTCTTTTGCTCAAAGCTGTAAACTAAACAAATATTCTAGCATTTACTTTGCTAGTGAGATAATTAAATCTCAATCATGAAACTGGGATACAAAACGTCTTACCTATAATTAGACCTGTACAAGAATTCATTACTTTACTGCATTAGCTAAAAATCTAAGTAAGCCTCAGACATGAACTGAAGTTCCTTCATTTTTTAAACTGAAAAACAAACTTTAGTACATAGTAAACAAACAGTATTTTCAGCTCATGTTACTTCAGATCATAACCTGCTAAACCAATCTTTAATACTAAACTTTCAAAGCAGATAGTGAGGTATGCAAATGTATAAATTAATACAGGAATTAGTTTTAGTTCTAGTTTAGACCTTAGTATGTTAACTGTTAACATTTAAATGTCCCTCTTAAGTGACAATTGTAAACATTTATTGTTTTAGGTATAATTTTAATTACTGTAGCCATGAAATACTCAAATTTCCCATCACATTTTACTTCATGTATTTCGTTTTGTTTTTCCCATTGTTTAAATTTATTATATACAATGAAATCTAAACGAATGCATTTATTACTTGTAGTTAAAATACCTATATACGAAATTATCACAAAAAAATTTAAATGAATTCAACCACATATTTTCAATTAATTCAAGCACACCATTCAACACATGACTATAACTCTTAATAAACACACATCAAATAATAATGTAACACATTTATATACAAAAAGAGTAGTTATATGAAAAGGTAATCGACTTCCTGCAGACCAACAATGTTCCACCCAACCATAGATTTTGTCAAGGCATATCTTTCCGATGGAAGTCACACCGAGTTGGGGATATTCATCCACAAGGATGTATTGGTTCCTAATCTACATCTATCGCAATCCTCTAACACTACTTTTTCCCTTCATCCTTCTAACCTAAAGAATGAGACTCCCTTCTATGAGATAACAGTCCCTCGGGCTACCTTCTCTGAGTTAACAGTCATTCATGTTTTTTACCCCAATTCCATTTAGAGCTCTAATGTAGGAGGGCTAGGAACTCTCTATTCCAATACCTTAAGAGATTATGTTGTTCATGGTATACTTGAAGTGTATCGTAAGGGTGACTGGGATATGGCTTATATGGGCTTCATGGGTTTCAATTCTGACATACATTGTAGGTATAAATATGATAGGAAATGTTGACTTTTCCCTGACATAAAATGACCCTGTTATGAGGGAATGAATCCCTCAAATGAGATCATCTCTCATTATTTATAGGTAAATTCAAGAACTAGCCAAGTGGCATAAGGAGGGATGGGAGTTAGAAACATGACATGCATACAGTGGAACTGAATGGCGCTAAGGATGATGTTGGCTAGCCACATGGAATTCATGCAACATATTACCTTTCTCTACCATTGTGGAATCATATCCCCATAACTTGTTCAGGTTTGGACCATTGAAGTCCGACTTATAGCCATTTTCGCGATATTTACATAATTACATTATGGGGTCAAAAAAAGAGTGTTACATATGTAGCCCCTTCAAATCCATGCATTCTTAATTTAATTCAGTTTGTTCTCTATGGGTTGACTAATATCTACCTATCATAATTTATAGTGATCAAGTTTGAATTCCAATTTTAATTATGTAGAATACAGTAATTTTATCATTAAAAAAATATTGCTCAAAATATTTATATTTCAAATGGGTGAAATGTCTCATATTTGTAATTCTATCATCACATTAAAAAAAGACAAATATAAAACCAAAAAATCGTATAACAACACTCAACTTGTGCGCAAATGTGATCAATTTCATCATAGATGAGTTTCGTTGCCACTCAATAAAATAAACAATTTCCAAATACAATATAACCTAAACAAATTCCCAGCTCTTGATTACCGAAAACTATTTCTTCTTTGCTTGATCCTTTTTATGCCCGCCTTCCATCATTTATCAGAAAACAAAGTTTGGCAACTTTAACAATAATGTTTTAGTAACATCTACTTAATTGTTCAATACCATGTGTTATGTTTTTCTGTAACTATTATTATATATCAGAATGTCCAATTGAAATTAAGATAAATGTAATAGCATTGGAGGAAAGAAAGTGAAGTAAAAATAAATACCTATGTATGTCGGTAGTGATTTCAAATTATAAAAGATGTTTGATAATATCAACAATCGATCAAATATTTTGTGTAATTAAATTAAATTTAGGTTGTATCTATATAACTAAATCATATTAAAACTTCCACTCATTAGAAATTTAATTTTAGTTATCAAAATAATTAATTAAACTTTTATATTACAAATTACAATATTATATTAAATAATATTTGAGATAAAATCATATTTAACCTCGAAAAATTTAGTGACAAGATGTAAAACAAAACAATATTATTTTACATTCAATATTTGATGTAAAATCATAGATGGATCTAGCAGCACCAAAAAATTGAGTGACAAGAGGTAAAACAAAATAGCTCATAAGAAACATTGCCACGTTGTGAAATCATAGAGGTATCTAACACCAAAAAATTGAGTGACAAGAGGGAAAACAAAATAGCTCATAAGAAACATTGCCACGTTGTGGAGAATATTTGTCACACGAAACATCAATATCTCTAACTTTCGTATGTTTTTACAATCGTGAGAGAGGAAAACTCGTGAAAGTATTTCCTTGAAAAGAATTTTGATAAAAGACATAACAACATGGTGATGTAATTTTCACTATGATGATAATGTTTATGGACATCTTGTGTTAACTTTTCAAATAGAGAATATTCATCATAGAAAATAAAAAATATTTAATACCCTAGATATTTTGTTAATTTCGAATGATATTGTACTTGTCTCCGGGTGAGGAGCTCAAGGCCAAAGCCCCACGAGAAACAAACCTTGCAATCTTTATAAGTTAAAAACTTAGGAGGCATAAAGAGAATGACATAACTTAACCACGAGAGATAAGAACAAATGATTAAAAGATCCATAAGAGGATACCGTGGTCCTACGTATTGACAGTATTAGAGATAATATCTGCACCTGCCAAGATACCTGCTTTGCTAAAACTTATTCCGACTAAGACACCATACCTAGTACTTGATCCTAATATGATTAAGTCTAAATAGACGAAGTTGCAATCACTCTTCTTAGCATCAACATAGACTTATACTCGACATACATAAGTTAATACAAAAAATATATGATGATTTCCTTGGACCACCTGAGCCTTAGGTGTCATCCTAGGAGGAAATAATTGTGAACACGGTGTTCCCTTGGTTAAAAAAAAAATTGATGGATTTAAAGTGCTTGTGTAAAAAGGGCATGAATAATCATTATTTAAAGTCCATCATGAGAAAAGAGAAAATGATGGATTATCAATATATGAAATCTATCATAGAATGATAGATTAGGTCTTTATAAAAGACAAGGTTATTTTAAGTCTTCTAAAAAGACATGGATCATATTAAGTATTTAGAAAATACGTGGATCATCATTATAAGGAAAAAAGAATTATAATAAACCTATAATAATGGGGTTTTGTGATAGGTAAGGGACTCTTATACATTAATGAGTAATTAAACGTTGCTATTCCCCTGGAGGGAATCATTGGAATTAATCCGTAACAAGATGGGATAGTTAAGAGAGGAAAACAAATTAATGTGCCAACAACTATCAAGCCATGGAGAGATCAACCTCCGCCTTTAAAAGGGATATTTTCTACAGTTACAGGGGGCGCATTGTCTATGAGGAGCGATCGCTGCTTATACCAGAGAGCGAACAATAGCCGAAAAAGAGGGAGGGCATGCATGGGATCTGGGGGTTGTTTTTTGTTGCAGAAAGAAGAACCTCTAGACTTTTTGAGAGACGATCTCATGACCATGACCAAAGCCTGATCTTGAAGCATTCCAGGACTTGGACTACATTTATCTTCTGAGAGTGAAGATGGCAGACGCATAGTCATTATGACACCCTACTTTTCAAGCCACATTCTCCATGTCTGGATATTGGAGGTAAACTTCAAGCTTAGCAATTTTTTTAATAACATTTTTATGATATACAATGGTTTTAAGTATGGCAGTGCAACCCGTTGAAATGTATTGGAAGGATCGTAAGTTTAATAACCATTTGGAATAGTGACCACATATTTCCAGGAGCATATATCCACAGGTTAGTCTATGACTCGATCCTAAATATGTGTTTGAGAGAGCATTCAAAATTATGTGGCAGTTTTTCTTAAAGCGTAGGTTGTTTTCTGATACAATTATGAGATGCAATTTCCCCAATTCAGTGTTCGATCAGTCATGTTAGGATTCATTCCTACATTTTAATTATTAAATAGGATCTTCCTTTTGCTCATAACTAGATTGGTCTTATTAATACCCTTCTGTGTATCGGTCTGAAAATTGATCTACACTTGTTGTTTCAGAAGTAGATCTGGAGTATTGATAGCCTCTGCGTGTTGGATTGAAAGGGTATATGTGTATATATTTTTTAAATCTTTATTTTTGAACTAGATTGTTGTGGGTTCCCAATCACCTGTAGGTTTGTTTCCACTATTTTCTGTAGAGTGTTGGCCAAGGTCATCTTCACATCTGAAGTTAGGTCAGAAGCTACATAATACCCTCCACGCGAGAGGTGTAATGCTAGGTCATTGCATCCTTGTGATGTTAATACGGTCTCTAATTTTTGAGATGTGTTATGGATTTCACCCAGGTGAAATGATCCCTGTCCGCATGAAGTACAGCCTGCACATTATGGGATATGACTCCAGAAAAATTGAAGGACTGCGTGGTTGAGTATGCGGACACCTTGTTCTATTCTCAAAACCTAGATACTAAATGAGTATGGTAGTTAACGATTTATCATATAAACAAGCTAGTAGGACGTGAGTCTGGGGATCCAAGCCCTTTGTTGCCATTGCACACCTTTCTCATATGAGTTTTAGAGGTCTAGGTCTGAAATATGCATGGAAAAATTGAACTGGTAGGAGAATTTGATCCTAATCGACGGTGTTATTTTTTCCTTTGATTTCTTTGTCTTTGTAAACCCTCTCCCAATGGATTCGTGGGCCAGAATGTAAGCTATTCGCTTGTATTTTTTGAGGATACTGCTTTTGTGTAGTGAGTTATCGTTGTGGATACCGATTTGTATTAAGAGAGAGAGAGAGCACGGGGCCTCCCTCCTATACTTTCTCATCGAGAAAGAAAAGAAAGAGCACATTCGAAGTGCTGCAAATTGTAACCTCCCAATTTGTTGAAGTAAATATTTGCAACTCTGTTGGTGGATGTTGGCCCTGGCTGGGGTGAACCACGCATATCTTTGTGTCCCTCCTAATTTTATGATTTATGTGTGCCGTGTATGATTAATGTGTGTCATTATTTGTTTCAATGATTTATGTGTACCACTCATGTGAAGATGTGCAAAAATCCATGTGTGCTTTTATTTGAAAATGTTCTATGATTCATGTGTGCAAGTTATTTATGTTGTAATTCTGAAGTGTCTCGAAGAATGCTTTTATTTGAAATGTTCTATGATTCATGCGTGCAAGTCATTTTTAATTACTTTGTAATTCCGAAGCGTTTCTAAGAATGCCCACGTTCTTGTGGGTACAAGTTGAATGCACATTTAGCCAAAATATCTAAGCTAGCATTTAATATAGTGATGAATACATTTATTATGAGAAAGTTGAAATAATGGTGTTACGATAATAGGGTTAAAAGTACGGTTAGATAAAAGTGTTATGTGTTCTCCATTATATAAGCTCAAGGAGCTATATTCAAGTTGTTTGTTGAGGAGTAACTTATTGAGATAAAGTTGTAAATGGTTCAAAACCTTGCTGGTATTTAAGAGACCCATATGTTAGTCGCAAGTCAATGCATGTGGAAATGTGGATTAAAGGAACTTGAGAGTGTATTCAAAATATTAGTTGGAAGCTGCATATAAGAATTTCTCTATGGAGAACATACATATTTATATAAAAATAGAATGCTTTGTATGTATCATGCTTAGAACACAAAGATTATGTTATTATTAAGATTAGCATGTGGAGTATAAATGAAGGTGTATCATGTATAACCTTCATGGGAAACTATAGTCTACGGAACACTTAGGAAGATGACAATGTATACAACACTCTACCATAGTTTATTTATTTATATACGTATGTGTGTTAAATTTGAGTTGATGTATCCAGAGTTCCTATTGTCCTTCGAAAGGAAAAATTTTACATAGGTATGTTACATATGGTATCAGAGCGAGACTTGAAACACTTGGGCCTATTTGGGCTCAAAACGCTCCTACATATTTTGTTTCGGAACTAATGATTGAGTTTTTCCTTGTGATAATAGGAATCAACATGTTTACATTGTTCTGTAATACAGGTACCTTAAGATATGCCAACCTCAAATATTTATTGACCCTATAAGTTGTGCAGGAGGAGGTGGAAGATCTTCTCAAAAACTACAATGAAGAAGGCCATTACTTTTGCCAGTTCAATGTGAGGCCTGGTGATATAAGTACACAGGTATCTGGCTATTTCCTTGATTACTTTCGAATATGTTTACGAATGGTTAAGATGATTGCTTCATCTTTATTTGAGTTGCACCAATGAATTTTAATGAAATATAGAAGTCTTCTTAGGCAGACTCATGGTTAATGGAAGCACTATAGCAATTTCTGTCATGAACAGTAACATGGGATTTGAATTGCTGAAAGAAGTGACCTTTAGAACCTACTTTCATAGCTGGATTGGCTGTTACTGACAAGATGTATGTGTAAAAGATTCTTAGAATTCCATGTGGAAAGAATAATATTTTGTGATAGGTTACATTCTAAGACACGATGAATATTATAGCATTGAGAGGGTTACCTAATTACCAATGGAATGCAAGATTGCTAAATATCTAATGAGAATTGAGTATTGATTATAAGTCCTCTAGACCTAAGTTAGGATTCATTATTGGTAATAAATAAACATAAGTGGCTCATGAGAGCATACTCCAAAATCTTGGAGTTATTCCTTGAAGATAGAAAGGTAGCTATTAAAGGAAAACTTGACAGGATGATCATTTAGGAGTAACTGTATTACCCTTGAAACTCTCTAAAATATTTTCCGCAAACTATCACGTACAGTAAAATGGTTTAAGCATAAAGGTAAGTAATGCTAAAGTAGTAGCTATGCCATAGGCAGATATTGTACTGTGAAGATTATACAAATTACAAATTGTATTAAATAGATGTTAGAAGTGTAAAAACTAAGAATACTAACATTATGTAAAATAGGAAAACACCTTTTTACATTTGGAATTTCATGTAAACGAAGGACAAACAACTGCATTAAATCGTATCGATACATCTTAGTCGAATGGCTACAATTGCATATAGATGTTGGTAATGAATAATTTGGTTGAGATGCATGACTAAGAATAGCCAAAACAAATTTATTGATTGAGCATTGAGATCAAAAGTAGGAGGAAGTAATGGTTCTCAACATTGGGTCCATTAGTGTTGACCAAAACTCTTTCACCTATATGTATGCACATAACTAGCATACGACCTTGGGTCCTAAATCCATATGTCATAAGGAAGAATTATGTTTTGTTATCATTAATCTAGTCTGACTATCATGAACTAATAAACCTAGGAAATGGTTAGTTTTTACACATAATAAGTGAATGATGAGAGGAGTGAATGTCATTTGGGTTCTAAACCTGTGTGTAACAATAGATTCTCACAAAGTGAATGTTAACTTCTTTATCAGAAGTTGTTGATTAACTTGCGAATGTTGAATACCATTAGCGTACTAAATAAATGCTAAGTAAAGGTAGGACTTGAATTTCAGAATTGTTAGGAATAGAATTCAAGTTAGTTACAAAAATACCACAGTTATAATGTATCCTTTGCAGATAATTATTAGTGTGCAAGAAATTGGGTTATGCACATAAAGACTATTGAGCTATTTATACATTTTTCGTTGGCAGTATTGATCTTCTTATACATTTTTTACCAGAACAACAAATTTTCTTACAGTATTTTTTCAAGAAAAGGGAAAGAGAAAACTAGGCTGCTTATGAGCCCGAACTACAATATAGCTAGGGTAAATAGCATGATGTGTTGTACCTGATGTTACTGGTTGTATAGAAAGAGTGCACCTATATAAAGGCTCGCATTCTGATGAACTAGAAAAGTTGTAAGATGTGACATAAGTAGCTAAGATATGGAATTATGGTTTACCGTGAACTACTAATGTTATTGGAGTTTTTGTATCCCTAGCATTGCCACACATGAATGTGGTGTAAAGTTGGAATATTCCTTCACTAGAAATTATCCAAATATAGACGAGTAAGGATGTCTAAAAGAAACTGATATTGAAAATAATGAATGTGGTATAATGTTATATGCTAACATTGCAGGATATGCTAGGAACACTATTAGTCAGAATTGACTGTTAGAAAAATATTCGTTGCTGTAAATAATGAGGTTAAGTATGGGTGATGTTTTACTTATTATAATTGTCGAATCTCGAGTTTTTGTAACCAAGAATTAACTGTGGATGTTGTTGTTTATATACTGACATTGTAGGCTTCACCAAGATTATGACCATTGTTGCAATCGACATGCACTATGGTATATAAATCTTCCTGCGTATATAAGTTGTGCTCAATTTCTCAGAAATGAGTAAGGAGTAATTTTTCTAGATGAATTACAGGGTTATATAACTCATGAATGATGATTAGAATTGTTGGAACTTATGAAAATTCTAATGATTAGTTAATGAAATTTTGGGTTATCGATAGATGCTTTGACTAACCATGTAGCCGATTCACGAATCAGGACAATGACAGTAAAGTCATGCTTAGCACCAAGGAGTGTGCATTATGCATAGTCAAAGTTGAAATTTATACTAAATACGAATAAGGAAAAATTTGAATGCTGTGGGAGCACCATGGTGTTAGGCAAGTGATTTCCGCATGAGCACATTGGTGTTAGGCATTTATGCTGCAAGAGCACAATGGTGTTAGGCAAGCGATTGTCACGTGAGAACATTGGTGTTAGGCATATGGTGTGGCAAGAAGACCTAGACAAAATTGGACATCTGGAAGACAGGATGCTATTTGATGTCAATAAGGGGAAAACTTTTAACTAGTGGTTAAAAGGGAGAGTAACCTCAGAAATTGTTGTAAGTCCACACAAGAATGGAAAAGAAACTCAAGGGAGAGTTTGGAAAACAAAACGAACATAAAACATGTTGAAAAATTTCCAAGTAACTATTAAATGTTGAATGGGTAATGTGAAGAAGGGATTTCCTCAGGTCGAGGATGACATGAATATCCAAAGGTTGGAGATAAAACCAACATCCAAAGGGTAGTAATTATATTGTATTGATGAATAAATTGCATTATGAAAATAATTGGGTATTATAATACCAATAAAAACTAGAAAGTGTCCCATAAATTGCAGATTATTACAATGCAAAAGGGATCTATGGCTTAGGTTTAAGTTGAATTACAATTTTGTACATGATGTACTGAAGAAAATTGGGCTAGACACGAACTTGTTGCAGGAAAAATGTAGGTCTTGAATGATAGTGACTTGAGAATATACAGAAAGATCACAGGGGATCAGGATGAAAAGGACGAAAACAAGAAAAGACGACAGAATGGAAAAAGGAAATTGGTGGGAAACATGAACACCAAGGATGGTGTTATTTTTAAGGGGGAGAGGATGTAACATCCCTCTCACATACCCTAGATATTTTTTTAATTTCGAATGATATTGTAATTGTCTCCGGGTGAGGAGCTCAAGGCCCAGGCCCCATCAGAAACAAACCTTGCAACCTTTATAAGTTAAAAACTTAGGAGGCATAAAGACAATGACATAACTTAACCACAAGAGATAATAACAAATGATTAAAAGATCCATAAGAGGATACCATGGTCCTACTTATCAATAGTATTAGAGGTAATATCTGCGCCTGCCAGGATACCCGCTTTGCTAAAACTTATTCCGACTAAGACACCAAACCTAGTACTTGATCCTAATATGATTAAGTCCGAATAGAGGAAGTTGCAATCACTCTTCTTAGCATCGACATGGACTTATAATCGACATACATAAGTTAATACAAAAAATATATGATGATTTCCTTGGACCACCTGAGCTTTAGGTGTCATCCTAGGAGGAAATAATTGTGAACAAGGCAATCCCTCGGTGAAAAAAAAAATTGATGGATTTAAATTCCTTTTGTAAAAAGGTGTTATACCAAAATCCTGTCACCATCATGTGATTAGACCTTTGACATACCTACTTACCTTGAATCCCAGCTCTTGGAGAGGAAACTCATACCATTTATCAATCTTTTACATAAAAGTGCTCAGCACCGCGCTTACCTTGTTAGCCAGGAGTGGTACCTTGTTCGCACCGCCTATCCCTTGTTATCCACAAGTGGTGCCATTTCTTATGGCCCTTAATCTATAAGTGTTTCTTACCAAAACCGATCTGTCATTGAAGCAAAAACGCGGTACCCTAGGTACAAAGGGAAAACGAGAAGTTTATCGAGGCTTCTAGATGATAAGCCTCGTGTCCTCCCTTATCCCTACCATTGTGGATTAGTTGAGCTCGAGATCCCTCATCCTAGGATCTTAGAGGCAACCTCATCCACAAATCTCTCACCCATCCCTATCCATTAATCCTTATAAATACAAGCTCATGATCATGGTTGAGGGGGAGAACTCAGAAGGTATTGTTATGCTATTGGATTGATCACTTGGCCCACACCATTGGAGAGCATAGAGAGAGCTAGAGTTGGAGCTTATGGGGATGAGAGTGCTTGGTTTCATGGAGATGCATGTCAGCACTAAGGCTTGGTTGTAAACTTCTCCATTTTCTATCCTAATGCAAGTTGATTTTCGTCCCACATTATTGTTGTTGTTTGATTTCACATGTATGTTGTTAGATTCCTTAGTCACTAACATAGATCAATAGATTATATTCTGGTTGCTTTGATCTGTTTGCATGTTAATCTGATTACAGGTACATAGGGTGACTATCAAAGCATTACATTCCAGGTATCTACGACGTCTAGGGAGGGTATTCAATCTCTATCCTTCATTTGTTCTGGATCTGAACCATTCAGACCAGTGGAACACCTTGCTGTCTATAGAAGGTGAAATATTCCAACTAACAAATCTGGCAACTCTGCTGGGGAATAGTTATATGTATCAGTTGTTCTGATCTTCCTCAGTATTCAACTCTTGTCCTAATCCAGGCTCCTTCTCCAACTCTCTTCAGTCAGATCTACTTTCTGACTTAGTCCATTTGGGTTTGAAACTTCTAGATTTGTTAAAATATGAGTCATTTCGACCTTTTATGCTTTGTTTCCATACTCAATTCAACAGTTTTTACCTTGATCTAGTTCTTTTTTTACTGGATCCTTCGTTCTCTTTGTGTTTTGGTCTTCTACAGGGAACCACGCCTATGCAGTGTACGAGGAGCGGTGCCACCGCCTGAGCAGTAAGCGGTGCCACCTCCTGTATCTCGTTGGCGAGAAGCGGTGCTGGGATAGAACTTCCCTGTCAACACCGAAGAAGCATGGTGCCAGGTAGGCATCATTCCAAAACCTCTTTTTCTCAATTTTTTTGTAAAAATTTGAGTTGTGTTGCTTTCAGTTCTGCTTATCAGACTTGTGTGACAGAATCTGATGCTTGTGGTTTGAGATTTTATGGTTTAAAATTGGTCTGATTGGAAAATTCAAAAGTTTGATTAGGATTTTTTATTGTTCATCCACTTCTATGCTTGTTGATTGAGTTTACAAAGGGATTTCTTATTTTTTGAAAAGATTAGGGTGTCAGTAAGATCTCTTTTCATTTCTGTTATATAGATTGAAAGAAGAACATTTGATTAGCATCTCAGTTTCATTTCTTGTTCACATAGTAAACTTCTTTTTCCTTCCTTTAAAAAAAGAATTTTTTTTACTGAGCTTAGGTTATCATCATTGAGCATTGGACATTGATTCTTTGATTGGATTTTAAAGTTTTCAGAATCTTCATGTTCTTTTACCTCTCATTCATTTAGATCTATCTCAATCAAAATAAAAAATATGGTAGTTTTAAGTTAGATTTGCTTATGTTTTGAGAAAATTGAAAAAATAGAATGCATTTGCATGTAGTGTGCTTCTTGTTGTTATTTTAGGAAAAGAGATTCTTCCCCTTCTTATTTTCTTTCAAAAAAGAGAAATCAGTTTGGTAGAGTATTGCTTGTCTTTGATTTTGTGTTCAAGACTGTTGTTTGGAAGTCTTTGTGGTTTTGAAATGAAAGAAAATACTCTCTTTCCCTCCTGTAAGTAGGCATACTGAACGGTAAAGTGAAAATATTTGCATACACATACTGCATGGTTTTACTTTTCTGTCAAAACATCATGCATTCACCTAACCATACAAGTTAAAATTAACTTTAGTTATAGGCTAAAATTTACATAGCAATTGGAGTGTTAGGTTAGAGATGTGTTCGGGCGTCGTTAAGCATATGAGTTGTCATTATTTGTCTGCATTACATCTCAGTACTCATGCAGTTCTTCCATGTACTTTTGGTATATCGAACAGACTTTCACATACCCTCGAGGTATATAGAAAGGTACTTCACATACTCGATTGTATATCGGAAGGCCCCTTATGTACAGTTATGAATTAGACAGCACTACTACCGATTCGAGCTCCCACGTACCTTGAGTATATCGAGAGACCCCACTAGGATACCCTATCCATCTAAGAAAAGCCCTTTGGCTGTCTTGTTTGGAGCCATACACCAAAAATAGCATTCAGGGAGATTATTACGCACATACCCTCGAGCTATATCATGAGTGGAACCTTCTTGACAATCCTGGTGAGAGATATGACTTTTTGAACTCCTCCTATCATTTTAAGTCTACTTGTTTTGACCTATAGCTTGTGTAGGTAAATGTTTTGGTGTGTTTTCTAGATTTTCAGACCCTAGGTTAGTTAGGAACTGTACAAACTGGCTGAGTTAAGAAAATCCAGAAGAGTACGGGGCTTTCCACCTGATTTTATTCCTGGTTCAGGAGAAAATCCTATGGAAGCTATTGACCAAGGAGCTACTACCACTTCCCAAGTGGGAGATAATGTAGTTGCAGAAAGTGGAGGACCATATTCTTCCCACTTGCCTCCCTTGGTCGAACGTCCCTCTCGGGGATATTCCTCGTTCCATTCTCCCATGGAAGGACGTGTTGATGACACTACCCATCCGTATTTTGGTCCCAATGCTCCATTTTGGGACACCCCTGTAGGACAGGCCATTTCCTCATTTGGCAACCGTGTAGACTCTTCTTAAATTAAAGAAGAATGTAGGCAATACCGTTCTACCATTCTCCATGCAAAGGAGATTGATAGGCAGATAGATGACCTTTTAGGCCCAACATTATTACGATCCACATCTGTTCCTAGGGGATATCATTCACTTGCCAATTATATGAGAACCATTGAACTGATTATAGATCGTCCATTAACACCCCACAACCCAGGTCAAGATACCACCCCTAACACCAAATCCTCCCAGGTCTTCTGCACCTGAGACTCAATGTTCAATTCCCATCTCGTCTATACCTTCTAGTGCAGGGGGGAAACCCCCGGCAGGACCTATGTTATCCGATGCTAGAACTGTCCCTAGTCAAGGAAAGACCTCTAACGTAGAACCATCTATAGTCTATGTCCCTCCCACCCATACTAATGTGGATAATATCCCATCTAGTTCATGTCAACCCTCCGGGATGCAACCTATAACCATTAAATCTTCTGGAGGTTATGGTTATCAAACACATGTAGGTAATATTAATCATCCATCCAATCCTACAGGAATTCCATACCCTGGTAATGCTTTTACGCCATGGGGGAAACCCAACTGTTCTTACATGCCGGCTATGGGGCAGATACCTATACATACTGTGGGAGGTGCCAGAGGACCACCTTATGGAGGTCCACTCCTTGGGGGGCCTAATGGTCTGGGAGGATCTGGAAACTTTCCTCCTTATGGTCTTAGTGGTCCTAGTTGTCCTAGGGGGCCTGGTGGCTTTCCGCCTTCTAGCCTTGGAGGGTCTGGTGGCCCTACTCCTAGTGGTTCTGGTGTCTTTGGAGGTTCACCTCCTCCTGGTGGCCCAGGAGGGTCTGGTGTTTTGCCTCCCAGTGGTCCCGATGGTCCTAGTGGTCCTAATGGTCCCGATGGTCCTAGTGATCCCAGTGGCCCTAGTGGTCCTCCTCCTGGAGGCCCTAGCGGTCCTAGAGGTCTCGATCCCAGAAATCAACCCCCTACAGGTGGATTTTTCGGTAGTTCTTCATCACAACAACCTGTTTATCAGTCCACTTATGGTCCTACTGGTAATTATATGCCATATCAATATTACCAGTATGTGTAGCCCAACCGACAGTTACCTTTCCTAGCAACTTTGGACTTACTTGATTTGTCCAAGTTGATTAATGACCCTATTCGACACAATCCCTTGTGGCCACCCATTTCAGTAAAGTTACCATCGGATATCCCGAAATTCGATGGAAAGCAGGGAGACGATCTGAAGAACCATGTGATGATATTCCATTTGTTGTTTTCTTCAAACTCCCTCATGGATGATTCCGTTCAATTACGACTCTTTCAACGAACTTTGACCGGTACGGCTGCGAAGTGGTACATTGAACTCCCACAACATTCGTTTGTGGATTTTGGCTCTTGGTAACCGTGTTTCTTACACACTTTCATCTCCATATTCATTACAAAATGGGTACTGATCTTTTAACCTCTCTGCGACAGAACACCTCCACCTACATATCTAATCATATTAATGAGTGGAGAAGGCAGAGAAGGCTTATTAGGGCACCTATTCTAGATAAGTTACTAGCTGATTGGTTCACCAAATCCTTGTTGCCTCCTATTTCTCGAGATGTGGCTATGGGCGGTGCCATTACTGAAGAGAAGGCTATCAGTCCAACTCAGTACCTAGACTTGGTTTATTCCCAGTCTGGAACTCTTTATGACTTGATTCCTCAAGATCCTCTCCCCAGCACCGATCCCGCCAAGCCACCAACAGAAGTACATGTTGATGGGATTGTTGGTTTAATCCAGTCCCTGTCCACAGCGAAACCTACCAAGCAAACCCAAACTGCCACCCATACTCCTTCGACTACTAAGGTTTTCGTCAAGGTCAATTCCATTCAAAGTCCTCAAACCTCGGGTAATAATAAAAAGAAAAGTAAAAATAGAAATAAGAAACTTGGAAACCAACCGGAGACTCCAAGACCAACCAACAGTGATAACAATAAAGGAAAAAGAAAAGAAAAATATCCCTATCTGCTCTGCGGTGGTGACCATTTTTCAAAGGAGTGTCCTCATTGAGATGAAACTTCCCAGTTTCTGAAGTCCATTCCCACACCTGCAGTACTTATGGATCCTTTTCTCTCTCAACAACAACTGATAGAACACATGTCTAATCAGGGTAACTCTAGTTCGTCAAAGGAAATTCATATGATGTCCTTAGATACCATCCATCTGCAAACTCGAAGTTACAATTATGAGAAACCCACGGATAAGAACGAAGATCATCTGTCTTCAAAGAAAGCTCCCTCTACTAGTTCTCCTAAATCCTTGTCTACTGTCCCCTTATCTATCGAGAAGCCTACTCTCTACATGATTTTGTGCCCACCCAAGAGTACTCTTCGGAAGGCTATCTTTATTCCCAATGCCCGAGCTGCTAAATCTTATAATGTGGTTGAAGATCTCGCTCAGGCACCTTGTGCAATGTCTACCTTAGAAGTGCTCCAAAGTTTCCCTACATAGTGCAAAAACCTGTTAACAACATTAGGAGCTTTAGACCAAAATAATACCAACTTGATTCATTTCAATGTTGAGAACTATAAGTATAGGTTACCGCATAAACTTGCTTTTCAAGTCATTATGAAAGTAGTTGGAAAGAAAGTTTTTCAAACGATACTAGATGAAGTAGCTTCAACCTTAGTTTTGTCTCTATCTTGTTGGAAAGCCCTTGGCTCTCCTCAGCTTGTAACATCACCTATGACCCTCAAGGCCTTTGATGGATGGGGTTTCCAACCCCATGGTCTCATATTATCCCTAGTTGTCAAGCTGGGGGGAAAAACCATTTCCATTCAAGTAGAAGTGGTAAATGCCCCTTTAGATTACAATCTCCTTCTAGGATGAAATTGGTTTTATGCCATGACTGCTATTGCTCCAACAGTATTTCGAACAGTCCAATTTCCACATCTGGGAGAATTGTTACTATTGACTAGCTTGATTTCTGTACGTCAGATGTTACTACCTCCACGGCTAATAACATCCCCATGTTATGCTAGTCCCCTCCTCCTTACCAGTCGATTGGGGTAGGTGTGTTAAAGGATTCATCCCTTATGGTGGTTTTTCCATTTGCTCCTCCTAGCACGGATTCTGTGTCAGTCCATATGATCACCTCATTTGATTGTGAGCCTAAGGGTGAACATGTTGTTGAGTCCACCTTGTTGAGTCCACACAAAGCTATGTATGACACCATTCAAACCTTTTTCGATGATCACACTGATGATCTTCATCTAGTGGCTGCGGATCCCTACCATCTACCGTATTGGTTAAAACCTTCTCTTCCTCCTCTAGATTATCTCTTTGATAATTTTCCTTCTGACGAGTCCATTATGGAGATCATGAGCACAGATGATTCCATTTGGGAGGATCACCATCATAGATCCATGTTCCTCCCCAACACCAATTCGGTTAACCGTTATTTTGCGTCTTTGTTTCCTACTGATATTGTCAACTTACCCCAAAGTCCCATATTGTTGCAAGAGATAGATTCTGAAGGAAACCTTTGCAACATTACATAGACGAACCTGATTTACATATCAGCCAAGCCTGATACTATCGAGCATGTTCATGTTGGGCAGAACTGCTCCGCAGATGAATCTAAAGCCTACGAGGCATGTTTTAAAGAATTTCGTGATATTTTTTCCTGGTCCTTTGAAGAGATGACGAGGATTGACCCATCCATTTTGGTCCATGAGATTAAAACCTACCCCTTGGCCAAACCTGTTAGGAAAAAACTAAGGCAAGTCCATCCTCGGAAGGCTGCAGCTATAAAAGCTGAAATTGAGAAACTTCTGAAAGCCAGATTTATTTATCATGTACCCCTGATGGAATGGGTATTGAACGTTGTCCCTGTCAATAAAAAGTAGGGCACCATTAGAGTCGGTATCGAATTTAGGGATTTAAATAAAGCTTGTCCCAAGGACAACTTTCCTACCCCACACATCGATCAGATTATCGACAACTCTGCTGGAAGTGTCATCTTTTAGTTCATGGATGGCTTCTCTGTCTATAATCAGATTGAGATATTACCCTCTGATCAGCATAAGATGGAATTCATTTTCCCATGGGGAACCTTTGCACATTAGAAGTTACCTTTCATCTTGAAAAATGCTGGAGCCACGTTCCAGCTTGCGATGTCCTATGTGTTTCATGATATTAAACATATTGTTGAACCGTACCTTGAAGACCTCCCTGCTCATTCACAGCGATGGGAGGACCACCCTGGTCATCTTAGAGAGATATTCCTAAGATTTTGTCATTATAATATATGTGTTTTTTGTGTTGAGACGGGACATCTTCTAGGTTTTGTGGTATCCAAAGATGGCATCTAGATAGATCCTTTGAAAATTGTCACCATTCTTGATCTACCATCCCCAACTAATCTCCTTGAACTCCAAAGTTTGCAGCGGAAGGAAAACTTTCTCCGCCGTTTCATGTACAATTTCGTAGAGAAAACACATGGTTATATGCGTCTCCTTAAGAAGAACACCCCATTCTTCTGGGATGACTAGGCCCAATGCACCTTTGATAATATTAAGCACGCTTTGACTCATTCACCCATGATACACCCCCCTGATTATTCAAAGGACTTTCTGTTATATATTGATGCCTTCGCTACTACCATCGCTATGGTTTTAGTGCAGGAAAATCTCCATGGTCAAGAGCACGTGATTCATTATGCCAGTAAGAATCTCATAGATTCTGAAACTCGTTATTCACATGTGGAAAAGTTAGCATTCGCCACGGTCATTGCTGTACAAAAGTTTCTTCATTACATTCTACTCCACAGTGACCACCATACTGGAAGACCAAAACCCAATGTACTACATCCTGACTTGTCAAGTGCTCGAGGGAAACTACTCCTGTTGGATTGTCATACTTCAGGAGTTCGATTTGGAATTTGCCAAGGCTACATCAAAGAAATACTTGGTCTTTGCAGATCTTATGTGTGATCTTCCCCATGCTTCAATGGAATATGAGCCCAGTGATTTATTTCTAGATGAATTCATGTTCTTGATTAGCACTATTGATCCTTGGTATGGATATTTGATCGTTTATCTCCAGACACAACGTTTTCAGCCGCATTTATCCCATGATGATCGCTGTTGTATCCGTCAGCACGTGAAATACTATCTCATCCTGAATGATACCTTGTATAGACATGGGATTGACTCTATTATCCAACGATGCCTCACTCATGAGGAGGTTGTCTTGCCTCCTTTTACACACCTGGGTCACATGGCAGAAATATTCAAGCCACTTGGTGTGTCCTTGAGGGCAAGTCTCGAGTCAAGGCTGTCACCTTCTTCTTGACTCCTCCATTTAGGCTCAATTCCTAACGAAGCCAAGGGGGATAGACCCTATTAAGTTACTAACGCTGAATTAATTAGTACGGTGATGTTAAATTGAATGAGTTACTTAGGAGTTTGGAATTTAACCATAAACAATCAAAGATGACAAGATACAAAAATGAGCGCACGAAAGCACAATGCTGAGACACAATATAAATATATAGCAAGAAAATAACCAATGCCTTAAAAATGGAGTCAAAAAAGAAACCAATGTACTTGCATGTGCTTGTAGTAAATGTTTTGCAATTGCCTCTTGGTACATTTTAAGTTAATGTGAGGTGTGAGTTGATTAAAATTAGGCGAAGGGGTGGACTCCAGATATACCCGAGAGTACTTGGAGTATGTCCAAAACTAAACCTTCACCGCTACTCGCAAGGAATATGTTGGCTGAATGGAGTCTCTGGGGCTATTGTTCATAACGCACTTGTTAGGGTGTGACAGATATCGGCGCCCCGAGGTCACTTTTCATAAGTTCCCGCTTCCTTTGCGTATTTTTCCACCGTAATGGTTTGATCTAGGTGTTGTATTTTCACCTGATGGTTTGTCAATTTGGGAGAGTGAATCCTAATTATACTAGTCACTCAAGTGCTTTTGATACAGCTTGACTGATCGGACGAACCGCAGCCAAGTGTAGAGCATACACACCGGAGTCTTGTCAATTTTAATAAATTTTAAAATTGGGTGTTCTTGTTAAAAAGAAAACCCTCCAGGAACCTCTTTCGATCCAAGTGGATATCAATCGGGGAATAAAAGAGGGTTTAATTTTATAATAGCTGAATAAACAAATGATATAAAGGAAAACACATATACACAATTCCGGTTTTCTAATTAGTCCTACCACGCATCTCTTTCCCCTTTCGGGTCAATCGGGAAGTCATGGGGTAAGTATTAAGATTACTTTGAAATATCAAATATGGAATATGAAATTGATAATAAATCAAAGTATACTACCTTGTAGATTAGAGCTATGCTAGTTTGAAAAGATATGAGCACAAAGTAAAAAATTGACACCAACGCAAATCCCCCCATGGGGGATGGTGAATAGGCTCGAAAGAGCCTATTCGAAAGGACCTTTTCCTTTTATTAGCAGCGATTTACAATATCAGAAAATTAAAATTGATGCACTTTGGTCCTTGTTATTTGGGATCCAAAGGCTTACAACAATCTTGTAACAAGCTAGAATTAAACAAGGTGGTGGGGGAAGCTTCTGGGAAGCTCCGATTCGTCCAAAAGTTGGAAATTTGCTAGAGTATCCTTCTCTTTTTTGATGGACCTACTAAAAAATAGTGAGAAATCAGAATCAAATGTTCCCAAACACACTTTGAAAGTGTTTTGAGTTACTACACTAGTTATCGAAAAAAAACTTAAGTAAAATTTTGTTAAATTGGGGTAATCTAGTTTTGCAAAAAGGAACCAAGGACATCAAGTCTAGAGTCAAGGCTATCACCTTGTTCTTGACTCCTCCATTTAGGCACAAATCCCAATGAAGCCAAGGGGGGTAGACCCTTTTAAGTTACTACGGCTGAATTACTTAGTATGGTGATGTTAAATTGAATGAGTTACTTCGGAGTTTCGAATTTAACCATAAACAATCAAAGATGACAAGATACAAAAATGAGCGCACGAAAGCATAATACTGAGACACAATATAAATATATAGCAAGAAAATAACCAATCCCTTAAAAATGGAGTAAAAAAAGAAAGCAATGTACTTGCATGTTCTTGGAGTAAATGTTTTGCAACTGCCTCTTGGTACATTTTAAGTTAATGTGAGGTGTGAGTTGATTAAAATTAGGCGAAGGGGTGGACTCCAGATATACCCGAGAGTACTTGGAGTATGTCCAAAACTAAACCTTCACGGCTACCCGCAAGGAATATGTGGGATGAATGGAGTCTCTGAGGCTATTGTTCATAATGCACCCATTAGGGTGTGACAGAGATCGGCGCCTCGAGGTCACTTTTCAGAAGTTCTCGCTTCCTTTGGGTATTTTGCCACCGTAATGGTTTGATCTAGGTGTTGTACTTTCACCTGATGGTTTGTCAATTTGGGAGAGTGAATCCTAATTATACTAGTCACTCAAGTGCTTTTGATACAGCTTGACTGATCAGATGAACCGCATCCAAGTGCAGAGCATACACACTGGAGTCTTGTCAATTTTAATAAATTTTAAAATTGGGTGTTCTTGTTAAAAAGAAAACCCTCCAGGAACCTCTTTTGATCCAAGTGGATCTCAATCAGGGAATCAAGGAAGGGTTAATTTTATAATAGTTGAAGAAACAAATGCTAGAAAGGAAAACACAGATACACAATTCGAGTTTTCTAATTAGTCTTACCACGCATCTCTTTCCCCTTTTGGGTCAACCGGGAAGTCATGGGGTAAGTATTAAGATTAATTTGAAATATCAAATATGGAATATGAAATTGATAATGAATCAAAGTATACTACCTTTCATATTAGAGCTATGCTAGTTTGAAAAGATATGAGCAAAAAGTAAAAAATTGACACCGACGCAAATCCCCCTAGGGGGGATGGTGAATAGGCTCGAAAGAGCCTATTCGAATGGACCTTTTCCTTTTATTAGCAGCGATTTACAATATCAGAAAATTAAAATTGATACACTATGGTCCTTGTTATCTGGGATCCAAAGGCTTACGACAAGCTTGTAACAAGCTAGAATTAAACAAGGTGGTGGGGGAAGCTTCCGGGAAGCTCCGATTCATCCAAGAGTTGGAAATTTGGCAGAGTATCCTTCTCTTTTTTTTCGTACCTACTAAAAAATAGCGAGCAATCAGAATGAAATGTGCCCAAACACACTTCGAAAGTGTTTTGGGTTACTACACTAGTTATCGATAAAAAACTTAAGTAAAATTTTGTTAAATTGGGGTAATCTAGTTTTGCAAAAAGGAAACAAGGAAAGCAAGATGTGAACTTTTATTGCAGAATATGAAACTTTAAAGTACAGCAAAGGAAACTACCTTAAAATCAAGCTAAAAATTTTCATTAAAATGCTTGCAAAAATAGGGTAATTTCAACTAGATCTCTTAAAATACAACTTTATATGCAAAACAAAACTGAGATATAAAATTAAGAGAGTATATTACTAACTAGATCTATATGTACTTTTCTTAATGAGACAGATCTAAGCAATAAGATTCCTTAATAGTAACCAGTTTGAAGAAAATTTAAGATTTTTGAAGGAGGAAAATGAGAAGAGAAGTGCTTGTTGCTGAAGCAGATCTGCAAAGGAAACTTGTTAGTGAAGCACTAAGGGGCACAGTATTCACAATCTCTATTGGAAAAATAATGGAATCAAACCTGAACCACAGATCTTCCAATCACGACAAACCTGTAAGCAACACAACAAATCCTGTAAACAAAACCATTAAATATGAAGATACATATGAGAAGTAGATGATACAGCATGCAAATAATCTTATTTAGCATGCAGATATTAGCTCATTCAAACATATGTTGAAAAATAGAAGTAAGTAAGCTTACTTACAATGATCTATCCCTATGATTCCAATAACCATTCAGGAAGACAACAGTTAAGCGCAAAAAATTGAAAAAATAGCAGTTTCACCTCAAATGCAACATGATAATGATGATCCACACATGAAAGGTACTCCACAATTGAGCCTCCAAAGCTTCTCTTTATTTCAACAAATGATGACCAATACACAATTACAATAACAAGCCCTTTAATCTAGCTCTAACTAGCTTGGAAGAGGGAGTTGTTCTTGGATATATACAAAAAACAAGACATCCAACCCAGGGGGGCGCAATTCACAAGGAATTAGATCAAATCAGCTGATGGAGAGTCAACAAATGTAGATATGAAGTTGAACTGAGCCTACTTGTCAACTGGGGGCTGATTGATCTGACACATCAACTCATAAACCGACACATCAGTCCACAGAGCATCCAGGAGAGTCCACACGTGTGGAGAGAGAGAGGGTGCAATTCCCCATATAGACTACTAAAGATCAACTCTAGATCTGATTTGATCACCTCCTTCAGTCAAGGATTTGTCAGATCCAGACAATCTGCTTCAGATCTGACTGATTTCAATCAAATTGGCTGAGAATCCACTGATTTATGATTTTGGATTTGTTCCATTATTTATCAATTTATTAATTAAAATAATCAATAATTGATTTTTGGGGCTTTTTGACCCGAGTGATGGAAAATCACTCAAAACTAGGAAATAGTGGGTCCATGGGTTTACATGGTGCTCTTAGCTTCAAAATGAGCACCTACATGACTTAAACTAATTATTTGTCCAACTTTTATTACAAAATCAAATTTTCCAATTAAACTATTAAAAAATAGCCTAAGTTTTGGAAAAAATAATTTTTTAATAAAAAACACTGAAAAAACTAAAAAATTGAAAAATTGAAAAAACCTAGGGGGACTTAGACATGTTCATATGACTCAACCATGATGTCTAGCATGATTATACATTGACACATAGACTCTAATAACCTCAATAGCCCTAAATGCCAAGCCGACCACCCCAACTTTTGAGGTATGGAGTGAAAAAATCAGAAATTATCAGTCATTTATTCAACAACCAATAATATCCAAGGGAAAAAACACCCTGGGCTGATCATATTGACAAATAAAGTCTAATAGACTGATTCTTTTACAGACACTATCATGCTAGACATTTATTACAATTCCCCCATGGGGTATGAACATGTGATATAGTACACGAAGCACTTCCCAGAATTACTTCCAAAGGTCTTTTGAAGTCCGAACAAGTTAACCCTATCCGGTTCACCAGGCTCACTTGATAAAAAACCACTAAGTACAACTTAGGTGGTAACATGCTGAACATGTGTTGAATTATTTCCACTTTGGAGCATGTGGCGGTCATTTATCTGGGATGGCGACAGCCCAGAAAATACTTCGCGCTGACTATTTCTGGCCTTCTATATTCGAATAATGTCATGAGGTTGTCAATAAATGCCCACCTTGTCAACACTTTTATCCTAAAAAATGCACCCATCCTACTTCGCTACACCCCGTCATTGCCATTGGCCCATTCGCCAAATGGGGGATTGACTTCATGCATTGTAAGTCTACCTCAGTCGGGGGGCATGGTTACATCATCGTAGCTATTGATTATTTCACAAAATGGGTTGGGGCCATGCCTACATATGCAGAAGATGGTATGACTGCCACTCTCTTCTTGTTCAATCATATCATAGCTAGATTTAGAGTTCCGTAGTCCTTCGTTATTGATCACGGATCCCATTTCCATAATCAAATGATGGAGGAAATGAGTGCCAAGCTAGGTTTTCACCATGAAAACTCTACATCGTATTATCCACAAGCTAATGGTTAGGTAGAGACCATTAACAAAGTTTTAAAAGCTATGCTTCGTCGGATGGTTGGAGATCATAAATCCAACTAGCGCCATGTTATTTTCTCCGCTCTTTGGGCTTATCAAACTTTGGTGAAAATAGCCACTGGTTTCACGCCATTCTAGCTTGTTTATGGACTCAAAGCTATCTTACCGATCCAATGTCAGATTCCATCTTTACAGCTTGCCGTCGAACTTCTCCTAGACACTTCCACAGAGGAAGAAATATTTTTGTACTTGAGTAACCTTGATGAGACTTGGAGAGATGCTGCCTTGGCTAATGAGGCACATAAGAAAAGCATCAAGGCGTGCTATGATAAATCCATCCATCCTCGTGTCTTCAATGAGGGTGACCTAGTTTTTACTTGTGACCATAGATATGACAAGCTAGGGAAAGGTAAGATCGAGTCCATGTGGTATGGACCTTTCGTCATTTCTAAGGTTTTAGAGAAAGGAGCTTATGAGCTCGTTGATTATGATGGAATCCCTTTGGGGAAACCTCGCAATGGGTTGTACCTGAAAAGGTACTATGCCTAGGTATTTCTTGGATAGTATCTTGTATATATGTATATTGATTAGGTTTCAGTGTGCTTTTAGTATTTTCAAGATGGTTTTGAGTTTAGTGCCCACATCTATTTATACCATGTTTTGGTCATGCAGATGGATTTCTATGGCTTCACGGATGGTGCTTGCCACCACACCTTGAATCTCGCCTTGGTTGCTTGGGTTCTCTATTCCCCAGCCAAAGATTTGGTCAGCTCAGGAGCAGTTTGTATAGGTCTTGCTACTAATAACATCGTCGAGTATGAAGTAGTCATTGGTCTCCTGACTGAAGCTGCCTCTCAGGATGTTTGTGATTTATTAGTCTTGATGGACTCGCAACTCGTGGTTTTCCATTTAAGCCATGTTTACACCATTAGAACCCTGTGCTCCTCTGCCTCTTCCAAAGAGTATGTTTGTTAGAAAGGTCATTTGAAACCATTACTTATAGGCATATCCCTAGGGAAGATAATGTATTTGCTGACTGATTGGCTAATTACATCATAGACTGGCATATTTCCCATTCATGACATTGAAATCAAACATGGTACATTGTAAATAAACATTTAGAGACACATAAAACTCATAGTAAACGCATTTTCCATTTGAAACATATAAACACTGTGTAAAAGTATGTATATATATATATATATATACGAAAATGTTTACAAAAAATAGGTCTCGAGACCTCATCTGAAGCACGTAGGCTTTCAGGAAAAATCATCACACAAAATCCTGAATCTATCAGCTTTCAGTACATATCTCATCCACTAGGGGTGCTCATGGTAGCACATCACTACTCGAGCTACCTTGCATAGCAGCCTACTAAACTGGCCTAGTACTCCCACTGTAGATCTCTGATATCTCATCGGGAGGTCATCTATGTCAGCATCTGAGATATCCAAGGCCAACCTCTCCAGGTTTTCCTCTAGATCCCTGGTGATATCATCACCCTGTGGTACGAAGCAAGCTTTAGCTTGCCTGTCCAATGGAGATGTTCCTCCAGGTCGCATTGCTCCAATATCTGCATGAGAATATGCAGGTCTTGTCACTTAACATAAAAAATATAAAACATAAAAAGCACAAAAACATTTCATCCATTTTATGGTTTTTTGCTTCTTACCGATATCGCCCCACTGTCCACTAAGTGGGAGTGGTAGGTCAGGATCTCCGGTGAAGTCCATGCCTATGTAAGCATAGTCCTCAACCATGAGGATCTGATCTTAGAGCCATATGAAGAACGGATCACCGAACTTCACTCTTCCCCTACCTACCCCTATACGAGCGATGACCTAGACCCACCTTAGCATACGGGGGTCCCGTGATCTCAGACTCCGGAAGATGACCTGAGGTCTCAGCTGGGGTACCCGCTCGAAGAAGAAGCAGGCTAAAATGGAACCAAAGCCAAACTACTTTAGTTCTCCCTGCCGACACTTAGTCAGGTGATCCTTGAATATGGGAAGCATAGCTTCTTACTAGTTGAACACCGTGGGTACCATGGCCTCTAAGGCATTCAACATGTGTGCCCTAGAAGCCTGGTGCACACCCTAACTCTCGGCTACCCTCTGCATGGTAAATAGGATGGTCCGTAGGGGCCCATCCATCACTGCTCTGATGGGGATCTTCTTCCTCGATGTCCTTGTCCCTGGAGTGCAGTGACGATCCATAAGCTCTCTGGTAGTAATATCCCCTGCACAAGAACCTGTCAGTGAGATGGGGGCACCTCATATCGAGAGACCAGTTAGGAAGTAGATATCCTCTACCTCCACTATAAGTATATGGCCCCCCACCTTGAAATACTGCTGCTCTAAATTTCACATCCGCAATATGTGTTCCAGTAACCGCTCGTGTGACACCATGCTTGGGGTCCGAAAGAACTTCAGGATCCCACAGTCCCGTAATGTAGCAATACAACCCGCATTTATCTCCACAAAGGCATCATCATCATCATGCGTTCTTTCTTTCCATATCACCATGTTTTGAGCTACCAGGACCTGTCAAAAACAATCATGGCATGCATTAGAAACATTCCTAATCATTAGAAATCAAAAGAATGGCTTCTCATTACTTATGCTATTAGTTTAAAGTTTCCACGGTTGGCACCATCTGTGCAGCATTGGAGATAGGCGGTGGCACCTCCTATCAACTATGTTATAGGTGCGGTTCTTTGGTTGTACCGTGTATCCCGGAAGAGGTATCCACGGCGCCTGCATTTTGGGTTTTAAGGATTTCCATATGAGCCCAAAACCCCACCAAAAATCAAAACAAATACTATGAAATGAAAGAGTAAGGTCTTAGCTGTTACCTGCAACTGACGATGCTGAAAACGGACGGTGGGAACTCCGGATATCAACTGCTGAAGATCTGGCTAAAAGGATGCTCCAAGTGCTCTCTGCTATGGGTAAATAGTGAAATGATTTGATTTTTACTATTTACTTTACTTATACAGGCATTCTTGGGTCTGACTTACTATAGTTTTGATATAAAATCATATTTTGGTCAAACTTTATCTGTCGTAATCCCTTAACGCTAGTTTTAAATGCATTTAACACTTGTTTATGAGACAATTGCAGGACAGGGAAAATCTAGCAAAAAGGATTTGGGAAGTTTGTTTATGGCTTTTTTGCACTTCCATAAAATGGAAAAGGTCGACGAGTGTTCATTACGACTCTTTGGTCACGCTCTTTAAACCCAGTATCAAAGGTCCGATTCCATTTTCGAATCTTTCCAGGCTCGTAAAAGTTGACATTGTGTAAAGAAACACCATGGAGTCTTCTTTTCACATCCTTTTTCAAACTCCTTAAACATGAAAAAATTGTCGAGTCCATTTTCGATTCTTTCCAGGCTCGTAAAAAGTGACATTGTGTAAAGAAACCTCATGGAGTCCTCTTTAAACTCTTTTTAGGCTCCCTAAATATGAAAAGATTGCTGAGTACTTGTCTTCTTCATACTCGCAAAAGTATCTGAAGAGTCATCCTTCCGACGGTAGTTTATTTCTTTTTCAGTTCGGATAGGACTATTTACGAAAATGGAACCCTCCAACCAATCATGCCTGGAAGAGTTCTCTAAGGTATGATTTTATACTTTTTCGGGCCTTAGAGACTAAATCATACAAAAAAGGACCCTTTGGAGTCTTCTTCCGTATTCGTTTAGACTCTCTAAACATGAACGATATCGAGTTTTCTTTCATTGGACTCGTTAAATTAAAAATTGAGAGACCCATTTTGGGAATGAACCCCTCCTCTCTCAGGTTCATAAAACATATGAGTCTGGTCTTGTTTTTCGACAAGCTATATTGAGTGTTTGTTACCCTCTTTGAACTCATAAAACCGAAAAGAGGCACTCATCGATCATGATGGGGAAAATGGGAAGGGAATCATTTTGCAAATAATGGCAGTTGTTTGTCGTTACCTTTGAACATGGCACTTGTTTGCACATCATGTCAGTCAATTGGGTATTCAGCTGATCTCCGTGATGATCCACTTTCATGAATCATGTCATTCCTTTGAGTCTTTCAAAATAATGCACTGTCCAATGTTGTATTGTGTGTTTTTCCTGTCCAGTCGTGCTGCCAAGTCTTTTTGTTGTGCCACCCAATGTTCAAAGGGGATTTGAAGAAGTTTTACCTTTGCAGTCCACACAGTCTTTGTGTCAGTACTTTTGAGTCAGTCTTATGGTTACTACATACACATCATTCTAGAGCTATGTTCCGCGTTTCGTGTCATTGTTGTGGGACTCATCATGGCCCTCCTTTGACGAGACTGCTCCCTTCGACATCAGCTCATTATCTAGGAAATAGTCTTAGAAACAATATTTAGTACCTTGAGATCTATATTACTTAATGACAGATTCTCTAAATCTTGACATAGGTTCACATCATTGACCTTTGATCGATAGAATCGACTGGGTGTTTGACATCAGGACATCTATTCACACTCAGTAGATTGTACTAGAGTACCTTGGGAATCATTGACATTAATGGCGATCTCCCTCGCACTTGTTAACGGTTCACATCATAGGCCTATAATCAAGTGGTTTCTACCATGTTAGACTTCGGATCATTGTAATCACATGGATAGAATCATACTTTTTGGAAGACAAGATGAAGACCCTGGGTATTTGTTTAAAGCATTCATTGCTTTCTCCAGGTTGCGATGGAGTTTTGTATATCTAGCACGGATCCACATTTGTATGGCCGTGGCTATTCTCAAGTTTGCGTGTGTATGACATAGATATACATTGCATGTCCGGTAGCTATGTCCAAGTTTGAGTCCTCTATCACATGGATCTACGTTGTATTCTAGTAGCCATGCTTGTTTATTCCTCTCATGGATCTGCCTTGTATTGGTCTGCAGCTATGAGTTGGTTACTTGTGTCTATGAGTCAAAAATATTGATGTACTACAGATGCCTACTTGGAGACATGATCTGATCGAGCTGACATTTTCACCTCATGGGAACGACTTGTTCTCTCAAAACTCTCGTTTATCATATCCCTCTAAGACTAATGCTTTGGGGGGCATCTTGTTATACCAAAATCCTGTCACCATCATGTGATAAGACCTTTGACATACCTGCTTTCCATGAATCCCAGCTCTTGGAGAGGAAACTCATACCATTTATCAATCTTTTACATAAAAATGATCAGCACCACACTTACCTTGTTATCCAGGAGCGGTACCTTGTTGGCACTGCCTATCCCTTGTTATCCACAAGTGGTGCCACTGCTTATGGCCCTTAATCCATAAGCGTTTCTTACCAGAACCGCTCTGTCATTGAAGGAGAAACGCGGTACCTTGGGTAAAAAGGGAAAAAAACAAGTTTCTCGAGGCTTCTATATGATAAGCCTTGTGTCCTCCCTTATCCCTACCATTGTGGATCAGTTGAGCTCGAGATCCCTCATCCTAGGATCTTAGAGGCCACCTCATCCACAAATCTCTTAACCATCCCTATTCATCAAGCCTTATAAATACAAGCTCATGATCATAGTTGAGGGGGAGAACTCTAAAGGTATTGTTATGCTATTGGATTGTTCACTTGGCCCACACCATTAGAGAGCATAGAGAGAGCTAGAGTCAGAGCTTATGGGGATGAGAGTGCTTGGTTTCATGGAGATGCATGTCAATACTAAGGCTTGGTTGTAAACTTCTCCATGTTCTATCTTAATGCAAGTTTATTTCCGGCCCACATTATTGTTGTTGTTTGATTTCACATGTATGTTGTTAGATTCCTTAGCCACTAACATAGATCAGTAGATTATATTCTAGCTGCTTTGATCTGTTTGCGTGTTGATCTGATTACAGGTACATAGGGTGACTATCAAAGCATTGCATTCCAGGTATCTGTGGTGTCTAGGGAGGGTCTTCAACCTCTGTCCTTCATTTGTTCTGGATCTGAACCATTCAGACCAGTGGAACACCTTGTTGTCCGCAGAAGGCGAAATATTCCAGCTAACAAAAGGGCATGAATAATCATTATTTAAAGTCCATCATGAGAAAAGAGAAAATGATGGATTATTAATATATGAAATCTATCATAGAATGATAGATTAGGTCTTTATAAAAGACAAGGGTTATTTTAAGTCTTCTTAAAAGACATGGATTATATTAAGTATTTATAAAATACGTGGATCATTATTATAAATAAAACAGAATTATAATAAAATTATAATAATGGGGTTTTGTGACAGGTAAGGGACTCTTATACATTAATGAGTAATTAAAAGTTGTTATTCCCCTGGAGGGAATCATGGGAAATATTCCCGTAACAAGATGGGATAGTTAGGAGAGGAAAACAAGTTAATGTGCCAATGGCTATCAAGTTGTGGAGAGATCAATCTCCGACTTTAAAGGGGGAATTTTATGCATTTGTTGGGGGGGGGCGCGCTGTCTATGAGGAGCGAGCTCTACTTATACCAGAGAATGAACACTAGCCAAAAAAGAGGGAGGGCATGCGCGGGATATGGGGGTTATTTTTCATTGCAGAAAGAAGAACCCCTAGGAATTCTGAGAGACGATCTCATGACCATGACCGGAGCCTGATCCCGAAGCATTCCAGGCCTTGGACTGCATTTGTCTTTTGAGAGTGAAGATGGAAAACGCATAGTCGTTAGACACCCTATTTTTCATGCCACATTCTCCCTGTCTGAATATTGGAGGTAAACTTCAAGCTTAGCAATTTTTTTAATAACATTTTTATGATATACAACGGTTTTAAGTATGGCAATGCAACCCGTTAAAATGTATTGCAAGGATCGTAAGTTTAATAACCATTTGGAATAGTGACTGCATATTGCCAAGAGCATATATCCGTAGGTTAGTCTACGAATCAATCATGATTATGTGTTTCAGAGTGCCTTCAAAATTATTTGGCAGTTTTTCTTAAAGCGTAGGTTGTTTTCTGATACAATTCTGAGACACCATTTCCCCAAATCAGTGTTCGATCAGTCGCATTAGCATTCATTCCTTCATTTTTATTATTAAATAGGATCTTCCTTTCGCTCATAACTAGATCGGTTTTATTGATACCCTTCTACGTATCGGTCTGAAAATCGATCTACACTTGTTGTTTCAAAAGTAGATCTGTAGTATTGATAGCCTCTGCGTGTTGGATTGAAAGGGTATCTGTGTATATATTTTTTAAATCTTTATTTTCGAACTACATTATTGTGGGTTCCCAATCACCTGTAGGTGTGTTTCCACTATTTTCTGCAGCATGTTATCCAAGGTCATCTTCACATCTGAAGTTAGGTCAGAAGCTACATAATACCCTCCATGTGAGAGGCGTAATGCTAGGTCACTGCATCCTTGTGATGTTAATATAGTCTCTAAGTTGTGAGATGTGCTATGTATTTCACCCAGGTGAAATGATCCGTTTGTGCATGAAGTATGCAGACACCTTGTTATATTTTCAAAACCTAGATACTAAATGAGCATGGTAGTTAACGATTTATCATATAACCGAGCTAGTAGGAGGTGATTCTGGGGATCCAAGCCCTATGTAGCCATTGCACACCTTTCCCGTATGAGTTTTACAGGTCTAGGTCTGAAATATGCATAGCAAAATTGAACTGGTAGGAGAATCTGATCCTGATCGATAGTGTTATTTTTTCCTTCGATTGTTTTGTTTTTGTAAACCCTCGCCCAGTGGATTCATGGGCGAGAATGTAAGCTATTCGATTGTATTTCTTGAGGATACTACTTTTGTGTAATGAGTTATCGTTGTGGATATCAACTTGTATTAAGAGAGAGAGAGAGCACGGGGCCTCCCTCCTATACTTTCTCATTGAGAAAGAAAAGAAAGAGCACAGTCGAAGTGCTGGAAATTGTAACCTCCCAATTTGTTGAAGTAAATATTTGCAACTTTGTTGGTGGATGTAGCCCCTGGCCGGGGTGAACCACATATATCTTTGTGTCCCTCCTAATTTTATGATTTATGTGTGCCATGTATGATTAATGTGTGTCATTATTTGTTTCAATGATTTATGTGTACCACTCATGTGAAGATGTGCAAAAATCCATGTGTGCTTTTATTTGAAAATGTTCTATGATTCATGTGGTCAAGATTATTTGTAAGTATGCTGAAATTCTGAAGTGTTCCAAAGAGTACTTTTATTTGAAAATGATTCTATGATTCCTGTGTGCAAGATTATTTGTAAGTACGCTGAAATTCTGAAGTGTTCCAAACAGTACATTTTGAAAATGATTCTATGATTCATGTGTGCAAGTTATTTACGATGTAATTATGAAGTGTCTCAAAGAAAGCTTTTATTTGAAATGTTCTATGATTCATGCATGCAAGTCATTTGTAAGTACTCTGTAATTCTGAAGCATTTCTAAGAATTCCCATGTTCTTGTGAGTACAAGTTGAATGCACATTTAGCCAAAATATCCAAGCTAGCATTTAATATAGTGATGAATACATTTGTTATGAGAAAGTTGAAATAATGGTGTTATGATAATAGGGTTAAAAGTACAGTTAGATAAAAGTGTTATGCGTTCTCCATTCTATAAGCTGAAGGAGTTATATTCAAGTTGTTTGTTGAGGAGTAACTTATTGAGATAAAGTTGTAAATGGTTCAAAACCTTGCCGGTATTTAAGAGACCCATATGTTAGTCGCAAGTCAATGCATGTGGAAATGTGGATTAAAGGAACTTGAGAGTGTATTCAAAATATTAGTTGGAAGCTGCATATAAGAATTTCTCTATGGAGAACATACATATTTATATAAAAGTAGAATGTTTTGTATGTATGATTTTTAGAACACAAAGTTTATGTTATTATTAAGATTTATGTGTGTAGTGTAAATGGAGGTGTATCATGTATAACCTTCATGGGAAACTATAATCTAAGGAACAGTTAGGAAGATGACAATGTATACAACACTCTGCCATAGTTTATTTATTTATATGCATATGTGTGTTACATTTGAGTTGGTGTATCGAGAGTTCCTGTTGTCCTTCAAAAGGAAAAAATTTACACACGTATGTTACAGAATGAATCCCTCAAATGAGATCATCTCTCATTATTTATAGGTAAATTCAAGAACTAGCCAAATGGCATAAGGAGGGATGGGAGTTAGAAACATGACACGCATGCAATGGAACTGAATGGCACTAAGGATGATGTTGGCTAGCCATTCATGCAACATATTACCTTTCTCTACCCCTTGTGGAATCATATCCCCATAACTTGTTCAGGTTTGAACCATTGAAGTCTGACTTATAGCTATTTTCGCGATATTTACATAATTACATTCCGGGGTAAAAAATAGAGTGTTACATATGTAGCCCCTTCAAATCTATGCATTCTTAATTTAATTCAGTTTGTTCTCTATGGGTTGACTAATATCTACCTATCATTTATAGTGACGAAGTTTGAATTCCAATTTTAATTATGTAGAATACAGCAATTTTATCATTTAAAAAATATTCCTCAAAATTTTTAATATTTCAAATGGGTGAAATGTCTCATATTTGTAATTCTATCATCGCATTAAAAAAAGACAAATATAAAACCAAAAAATCGTATAACAACACTCAACTTGTGCGCAAATGTGATCAATTTCATCATAGATGAGTTTCATTGCTACTCAATAAAATAAACAATTTCCAAATACAATATAACCTAAACAAATTCCCAGCTCTTGATTACCAAAACTATTTCTTCTTTGCTCGATCCATATTATGCCTGCCTTCCGTCATTTATCAGAAAACAATGTTTGGCAGCTTTAACAATAAAGTTTTACTAACATCTACTTAATTGTTCAATACCATGTATTATGTTTTTCTGTAACTATGATTATATATCAGAATGTCCAATTGAAATTAAGATAAATGTAATAGCATTGGAGGAAAGAATGTGAAGTATGTAGGTTGGTAGTGATTTCAAATTATAAAAGATGTTTGATTATATCAACAATCAATCAAATATTCTGTGTAATTAAATTAAATTTAGGTTGTATCTATATAACTAAATCTTATTAAAACTTCCACTCATTAGAAATTTATTTTTTGCACCTAGAGGCGCTTTCTACAACTCAAATGGGTAGGTGAGATGTGTCCTGCGTGGCACATGTCAGCTCAATAAAAATAATAATAATAAAAAGTAAAAAAAAACTTATAACACGTTGGTTTATAATTAAAAAAATAAAAAATAAAAGATATTATACTCATAAATATACAACCATATTAGGGAAATGCTCACAATTTTACAAACTGAGTAGTAAAATTCAATTGACTTTAGTAAAAGGAAATTATAAAACCAAGAACATATAAAATTTAATAAAACCTAGTAGGGAAAAAACAAACTTCAATAATAGATTTATTATTGGTTGGTCAGGGTAAGATCATCTCTTGCTCACTTTGGCAAAATACAACTAGCAAGAAACCATGGGCCACTTAAACCATGTGCTTTAAACCACATACGTCCCTGCTCATTCCCAAGTCAAGGTTAACCCTAACATGTAAATGTTCATTTTTAGTTATAAAGAAAAACAAGTCATTTCTCAAAAACATTTGGATAAATGTTTAAAATATTCATTTGATGGTAAAATGATTTTCACATTCCAATTTATTCTAGAAATCTAAGTTTTAAAATTTTATATGGATTAGTTTACTCATTAACTAGTCTTGACATTCATTATTAGTTTTAAAGAGAGACAAGTAAGGAAATTTTTGGAAAACTATTTGATTAAATAATTATTAATGTTACTCACCTCATTCTTCTCATATTTACCCTATTTTGAAATTACTTAAGCAAGTAGATCATTTCTCTCTCAAGTAGGGAGTTGGCATCTCAAGAGAACTTGATCCCTCTCGGCGCTTAGTAGAGCCATAGTTAAAATGAATCTATACTGATAGTTATCAAAATAATTAAATTAAACTTTTATGTTACAAATTACAATATTATATTAAATAATATTTGAGATAAAATCATATTTAACCTCGAAAAAATTAGTGACAAAATGTAAAACAAAACAATATTATTTACATTCAATATTTGATGTAAAATCATAGATGGATCTAGCAGCACCAAAAAATTGAGTGACAAGAGGTAAAACAAAATAGCTCATAAGAAACATTCACACGTTGTGGAGAATATTTGTCACACGAAACATCAATATCTCTAACTTTCGTATGTTTTTACAATCGTGAGAGGAAAACTCGTGAAAGAATTTCCTTGAAAAGAATTTTGATAAAAGACATAACAACATGGTGATGTAATTTTCACTATTATGATAATGCTTATGGACATCTTGTGTTAACTTTTCAAATAGAGAATATTCATCATAGAAAATAATGATAAAGTAATAGATAATGATAATGGAAATGATGTCCCATTTGAAATTGATATGGCTATCCTTTAGCATTATAATACTTTATCATTATCAAATGTAATTTATAATGATTTTTTATTTTTTCTATATATATTGTGATGTGATTTGAAATTGATATGGCAATTCTTTAGCATTATAATACTATTATCAAATGGAAAGGATAATGCTTCTTCTACTTTATGTGCGTCAACTTATTTGGAGAGAAGCATTGAATATGATGTATCTATATTGAATAAGTGTTTTCACAAGGTATCTATATACTGATGTTGAAGAAAATTAACACATGATTATATATATATATATATATATATATATATATATATATTAAAAAAAGAGATAACCAACCTTCAAAATATATATATATATATTTAAGATAACCAACCTTCAAAAAAAATTAAATTAGTACGTGAAATTTGCACGATATGACGTGTAAAGATGTCTTTTTCCATGAGTATATTTTAAATGTGATGATTGGTAAAGTTCAATATAGTTGACGGTGGAACTAATCAAAGGTACAAAGTTGAATATGGGGGAAAACATATAAAATTACTCTATGGTTGAGGACTCCTTAATAATTACTCTTAAGCCTTTGTTGAGGACTCTATTTGGTGGGATACATGGATAAAATATAACACAAGATCATTTAATCCTCTTAAGAAATTAAAAGACATGTTTTCATTGTTAAGAATTATTACTAGAGTATGAAGTTGACATAAGTAGAAGGGATATCTTTATGTAGGAGCTAATATTTAAATAGTTATAAGAGTTTAGTATGTAAGGAGATAATCCATAAACAATTATATGAGTTTAATATTGGGGATGAAACTCTTTGGTTGTTTATTAATGTTGACTTTGTATAGAATTCTACTAATATAGGATAAGAACCTAAAGGTTAATTAAAAAGGTAAATTTACTCTTTGATTATGTTTTAGAAGTGGAAGCCTTTTAATTCTTGTCTGCCTTTTTATATCTGGAAAGATCTACGCATGCATTTTAATTGGCGAGTTTTCTTGGTGAAAGAAATTGGCAGTGGATGTTCCACAAAATAGTGAATTACTCAAAAGTAGTTTAAGATTGTTTGGATTGTACATTGCTAGTTTATTTGTAAATGAGTTATTCCATGGGAGAGTATTCTTGATGAAATAGATTGGCAGTGGATGTGCCACGAAATTGTAAATATTCTATTGATAAAATAATATAAAGACTAATAAAAATTGGTGGATGTAGCCTCATGGATGGGGTGAATGACGTATATGATGTCTCTATTTTTGCTCCAGGTTTTATGTTTTGTATATACTCATTTTCATGATGGTAATTAATGCATGGATGATGCACAACAAATGACTATAATACTTTTTCTATACCGTACAATGGGGTATGAAATATAGTTGCAAGCATACATGTAACAATATACTTCGTGTAAGAAATATACTTGAATAGTTAGACGTATTCAAATACCTTTTGTTTAACATTTTGATAAATAATTAATATCACAATTTGAAAGTAAGTAATCAACAATTTGCATGATATTCCTACCATGATATAGATTTGGTAAAGTGCTATTAGTGTTTACAATTATGTTATTACACACTCTCAAGAGATTAACATGGTTGACTTGCTGGTTATAGTAAGAGGCAAAAAATTTACCCCATTTTCCTAGAATTTTACATGGAGGATGTAACACCCCGTTTTTGACCCTGTTTGCAATTAAATAAAATGATGTAAATAATCAGGGTGTGGAGCCAGAAAAAATCCCACCATCGATTTAGTATTTATGATTCAGTGATTAAAGTTGGGCCGATGGTATTTTTGTGGTAGCCGACACATTATTATTTTGGACATCATGATAAATTTGCAATTTATTAATTAAAAACATATAGCCAGCTATGTCAACGCAACTAAATTGAGATGGGGGCATGATTTTCATAAGGATAAGGTGGGGGGGGGGAGGGGGGGGGGCGATTGAAAGAATAGGAAGAAACTCAAATTGGACAAATCCCACTTTGGGAAAAAAAAAAATTTAACTTTTCTTGGGCAAAAACATCCACCTTTTCCCTCACGCATGGGCGTTTCATCTTCCCCCACGATTTGGAATGGGAAAAATGTTATGGGGATTCCCATTCTACATTCACATAGCAAGCAAAACCTCTAAGTCTGAACCCTAGACAATTTTCTCTCCCGTTTGGTGATTTTTTGTCCTCCTTCACGATTTTCTCCACTTCCACAATATGTTTCCTTTAACTTTTTTGGATTTCATGTCTAATTTTGTCCCCTCTCACATCTTCTCTTAATTGCCAGTCATTTTCCTGAATATGATTGCCCAGAATCCAATTTTTGTGTCTTGGATTTGATTAACCTACAAACATTTTTGTTTGGTAAATTTGCAGCAGTCGTTTGGCATTGGCAATGTTAAGAAATTCATAAATTACTATGTGCATGCGTTTCCCTTAGCTTCTGTTAAGTTTGTTATTTCCAGTACTAAGAGAACTGTGTGTACATCCTTGCTTTGGAATATACACTAATTGAGGAATGGAAATGGGCCTAGACTTGCTTGATAAACCTAGTGTGTGAAGGCACTGCACAGACTGATCTAGAAGGCTGGGATGCTTCTTTGCATGCCTTGAATAGCACTGGAAGGGAACGCATGGCTTGAGGGACTATGTAGCAGAGAAGGGGATTCCTCGTTGTGTTTGGTGTGTAAGTGTTTAGAGGTCAGGCTAGATCCAATGTGGGTGATCATAGCTCTAGATTGAGCTCATTAGCTTAGTATTCAGTTTTTGCACTTCCTTGGAAGCCTGATAAACCCAACTGTGTTGGCTTGGCTAAATTTTATTGTATCCTCGACTATGGGTGAAGTCTGCTAGTGTTCCTTATTCCTTGGGGAAATCATGCCCAACTCAGGGGTGGCTGTGCTGCTGAGAGATTAAAGAGCGCATTGGCCTATGGTTGGGTGGAACGTTGGAGTGGCATAGCTGGTTGCGGGACAAGCTCTTACAAAGATAGGTATTCTTGTGTATTTAAATTCCGCAACTGTATATTTTTATGAAATTAAATGAACATGTTAAATTCTTGAATGTATTAAATGAACGAATTATGCCTACCCTATAGATTGTATTATGCATCTGTTTATACTTAGGTATGTTTTATTTCAAAGTATATATATATATATATATATATATATATATATATATCATATATATATATGTTCATGGGGCTTAGATTTCCTTAGTTGATAGACGTTGTCGCATCGTCTCCGCCTAGTAGAGGGTTGGGGATGTGGCAGTGGTGTATTAGAGCACTGGTTGTAGCTTTGGGACTCAATGGGCCATGAAGAACCAGCCTGTCTAATCAGTAGAAAGAAGAGGCAGAGAGGAAATTGTTTTTGAAATTTTCGCTAAGTATGAATTTTTCTGAGTATTGGAGAAAATACTTCTTTGTGTGGCGACTGAGAAACCTGAAGAGAGCCGCAACGATGACTATGACTATTTTTCCTTTACAACACAGCGGGTGACTTTTGTTTATTGAGCCACAGCGACAACAAAAAATAAAAGAGCAAGCCGCTGTAGCGGTTGAGTCACCCGGAAGGAGTCGATAGGTGTTGGGTGAGATGAGCCAACGATAAATTTCCAAAAAAAAATTATAAGTATAAAATTCTCTCTTTGTCGGCTGAGAAGTGCCAATTCGCAGCGGGCAGAAGTCAGAATTCGAGCCACAGCAGTGGACCAAAGTTGGGCTTCGAGCCGCAATGGTGGGTGGAATTCATACTTCGATCCACAGCAGCAGGCGAAAGTTGGGCTTCGAGCCGCAGTGGCAGGAGGAAGTCGGGGATCGAGCCGCAATGGAGGGGAGAAACTNCCGCAATGGTGGGTGGAATTCATACTTCGATCCACAGCAGCAGGCGAAAGTTGGGCTTCGAGCCGCAGTGGCAGGAGGAAGTCGGGGATCGAGCCGCAATGGAGGGTAGAAACTAAAATGTTCGCCACCGAAAGAAATAAAATTGACTAAGTGGTGGCGGCGGCAAGCAAAAGAAGATCAAGGCCGCAGTTGCTGATGTAATTTGAAGAAAGAGCCACTACGCGGCGGAAGAAATTTGAAAAAAGTGCCACTACACATTGGAATAAATTTGATGATCGAGCCGATGTGCGGCGGCAGAAAGCTGAAGATCAAGCTGATGCAATGGCGGCGAAAAGAAAGAAAATAAAGATCCGCTACAATGGATGGAAGATGGGGAAGGAGCCGCTACAACGGATGAAACTCGAAAAGTATTTTGATGTGGCAGCAGAAGGAAAAAGAAGATGGAGCCGCTAGGGTGGATTGAAGATGAAGATCGAGCCGCTGTAGCAGGTGAAATTCTAAAAAAATTTCGATACAGTGGGTGAAAAAATTTGAAAAATGCTCGGAAACAGGGATTTTTAGCAGGTTTTCATTGGGAATTTTAGGGGTCTGAAAAGTGAAAATGGTAGCCTATTTATGCGCCAGAGTGCATGAAATTGAAGTATTTACAAGGGGGTTATCCCCCTTGACTCTTGTCGTCCCCCTGAGAGAGTTGTTCTTTGTGAAAGAAAATTCTGTGTTTTGGGCAAAGTTGTCAATGTATGATTTTTCCAAGTGAAGGTAAGTAATGTATGATTTATGCGAATTTTATTCAGCTAACAACTATGTTATTAACACATTTTGCAGAATGCTAGTCACCTTCAAAAGCAACATTCTAGATAGTGTAGTTGGGTAAAGTGATTTGTGGTTCATCCATGAGGAAAGAGAACATGGATGATTGTGCACGGGACCCCAATGAGTATGAGGAAGATGCTATGGGGGAAAATGTCCGAATTGGAAATGCTAAGACAGAGTCTAATGGGAGAAGATTGCAAGAGACCCCCCCATATTTTGCAGCCACCATGAGAATTCTAATGGCAGAGATTCATTGTTACAAGGTAGATAAAGAAAGATTGGTTAAGGCTCAGGAGGAGCAGAATCAACTTAATGCAGCCATGCTACAAAGTTTGATAGAAATTTAGAGAAAGATGAACTCTGAGGACTGAACTGAAAAGCCTAAAGGGAATAAGAACATTGGTAGAAGAAGAAAGATATCACCTAGTGAGTCATATGACTATAAAGGGTCCACTGAAGATTCAAGTTCTTATTCTCATGAGAATCAGAGAAGGAGGCGCTGCCAGAACCACTCACCAGATGAATTTAAGAAGGCATGGCCTCCTACCTTTAATGGTGAGATAAATAAAGGTCAAGAAGTTGAAGCTTTGCATCTCGGGATGAGAAAATATTTCCAATTCCAAGACTATTATGGGAATATGAAAGCTAGAGTATCCATTTTCAATTTGACCGAAAGAGGTGTCCATATGGTGGGAGCATTTTAGGTAAGTAAAGAAGATCAATGAAACAAATATTGTGTGGAAGCAATTCTGGAAGTATTTCAAGGAGAAGTACTTCTCTGACAGGTATTGTGATGACAAGATGAAAGAGTTCCATGAGCTGATATTGGGACAGTAGACTATGCAAGAGTATGCCAATAATTTTTTGGAGCTGTTACAGCTGGTTTTGCCACACATGGTAGATCACATATTTATGGCCTTCCCTGTCCCTCTACAGACTCTTTGGACCCCATGGACCATTTTTGTACATTTGATGTTTCCAATATCATCCCTAAAAACATGCATTATTTTCCATACACGACTTTTAAACCTATTCTCGCGTATATACGTGGATATGACCCTTAAACCTGCATACATCGGGATGTGTGCAAAAGGACAAATAGTTTTGGATTTTTCCTTGATGTGGATCTAATTCACTTGTCTTTTGGCCTTCCATATGCCTTGAGATATCTCGGATTTGAACTTCCATTACCCCATTGAAGCACTATATAAGGAACCCTTTGGATACATTGAAAGTGGATGAATTGAAAAGAAAGAAAACTATAGTCCATTGTTGTCGTATCTTGATTATACTTGAGTCTACATCCCTTTCTCCCTTGGATCACTTTGTGTTCTTCCGAATATTTCCTTTGCTTATGAGCTTGCTATCGAGAGATGGAGGATTGAAGTGGTGTAGGCCCAGGTGGAGGACTCAGTTTCTTCAGTTTGCAGACATGCCGACATAGGTTGTCATTCTTGTAATATCGGATTTATATTAGTAGGAATATATTTTCCTGTCCAATGATGTGCATTTAAATGAATATTGAATCCATGGATGCTTTCAATTGCTTATACATTATTGCTGATATATGCTAGAGTAGGTCTAACATCATTATATAGCATGCTTGTCTTGTTTGTCGATTATTGAGAGAGCAAATTGCTAACACAAGCAAGATTGGAAAAGCTCAACGGGGATCTACATCAACCATCTAGAATAAGGTATGTTTTGAGATTCTTTAGTGTTAGATTTTTTATTTCTCTTGCATATGGGAAGGGATTGATTTCTGTGGTTACTCTGTCTATTGTGGTACCCCAAGACATAGGAAGTTTTCTCCATAACAGAATTGGTGGCCATACTAAGGAGTTCCTAGCCATTTCCTTTGGGGATTTTATCGGCATTCAACGTTCTTGAATTGCTCTTATTTCTCTGTTTCTGAGTCGGGTCTGGGAGCATGTTTGCCTAGTAATGTCTTATAGGAGTAAATTTTGTCTCAGTTTGTCTATTTACCTTCTTTTTTATGTCTTTTTCTTCCTGTACGTGAGTTTTTCCTTCACAATCGCATGTACATGCGGGTTTTCCTGCAATAGCCACGTATATACACAGATTTTATGCAAGCAGTCGTGTATGCCCCGAGTTTTTCCTCTTTGGGGAATACTAAGTGTTGCTGGGTGAGTTTGGATGATTGTTGATTTTTCTTGGATGATTCTGGAGTCTGTATACACCCCTGTTTCTGACCAGAGATGCTTTTTTCGTTTAAATGTTTTTGAAAATCTTCTTGTCATTTCATTTTCTATTTTTTGTTTTGGGATTAGTGCATTAGGTCTCTTTTACCTTTGTTCTTGTCTTGGGTGTTGTATGATAGTGCTTGCATATTCTAGGGGTTGTAGAGTCATACTTTTGCTTTTTATCTCATTAACATCAAAAAATACAAAAACATTTTCTTTTTGCATCATTATGCATTGTTTTCATTTTGCATGGTACTTGCATTAGGTTTGCTTCGAAATTATTAGTCAGATTTTCATATAGGAATGATTGCATATTCATTTCAAGGAAAATTTTACACTTCACATAGTAGCATACCCTATTTTTCATTTGACACAGTGCATTTGCATTGATTGTTAAGTGTGCATTTTACTTCTTGTTGCATCATAACATCATTAATTGCACAACCATTTTCCCTTTTGAGTAATAAGCCAATTAAAATCAATGCATAATAAAATGAATTACACTCTTCTATTTTATAAGGTGAACCAACAAGATTAGGTTTTAGGGTCTTGGAATAGTTCATTGTGAGTAAATTGTCCAAGACCACTATACGAAACATTTATATGTCTATCCAGGTGAAAGTGTGAAATTCCTTTATATAATTAGTGTTTCTCAGGATCCTCCTCTTACAAGGGAGTTAAGCATGAGGCAGTGTGAGCAGTTATTGATTGGGATGAACCCTAGTCATAACTGAGTAGCACTGGAGATATTTCCAGTATTGTATTCGTATCTAGGGGATCTTTCGAGAGTTTCAGGCTTTGCTACCCTCCCCATATAGTTAATCCCGCCTGTGAGTGTCCTCCTGAGCATTGATTATATTGAGGTGACCTTAGTTTCTTTACCTAGGTTATCGAGGGGGTACTTCACAGAGGTTATTCTATAGGTGTCCTATCCGGGTAGGGGTTGAACATCACATTTGCTATATGCGTTGAAGCTGAGGGCCACTATAATTGGTTACGAACCTCCACTTGTTGTGTATGGGAGTCTTAAGCCTCTCCTAGGAAAGACATACCTGCTTCATTTAAGAACTCACATATCCTACCCTTGTTTTCTTATGATTTGGATTTACATTTTATAGGTGTATGCTGTGTGCACGCTAGTTTGCCTAGGGTTTGCATAATTAGATCAATTCTTTTCATTTTTTGAGTCATTTTGGATTCGGGCATGGCACTTCACCGTTCTCATCGTTTAGCAGGACTTCCTCCTTCCACGTCTGCTCCTCCTTTGGGAGAGAGAAACAGACAGTTCGGGTGGACTACTTCTCACTTTGATTCACATAGGATGGGAGAACACGAGGATGAGATTCCTAAGATGTCCTCTCCACCTCACGAGGTTGGTGATGCAGATTCTACTCCCATATATGATCCTTCATGAGAAATACCTTCAAATTCTGGTTATGATCCCTCATTCACAGGTTGCTAGTATTGGTTTCTAGGCGACGAGACTCATCATGAACCCATAAGCACTAATTATTTTTGTTATGGCATGTCTGATATCCATGCACCCGATATAACACATCTTGTCGAGTTGGAATTTGAACCTAGCACTACGCCTGGGGGCACTCCTATTCCTTTCCATGCGGAGAGATTTGGGAGCACTAGTCAAATTGCACCTTCCATCCCAGTGGTGGAAGCAACTTCACATGTCTGTCTTGGACCTAATGTTAGTAACCATATACGGATACCAGAACCGAAACGAGTGACCATAGGGAACACCACTTACATCCCTTCACATGTCCCTTTGTCTTCAAACCCTACTCCTTTGAATGCATTTTTGACTACCCTTCCTCCCCCTCATTCACGTGGTCCTTCGGGCCGGAATATTGCTACTAGCCATGTTCGTATTGAGACTGATCACACAGTAGTATCTCATAGTCAAGTACCTCCTGTTGTATTGGGAGGTCATATCCCTGTTTCTAGATCGTTTTATGGTCCATCGCAAGGAGTTCCCCATATTCCTAATTATGGAGCTTCTCATGGGACTTCCCATGGGACACCTTATGGAGCTTCTCATGGACAGTCTTACGGACCACCATATGGACAGAACTATCAACCGTATGGGTGCAGGTATCAACAACCTTATTACTCTTCCAATTATGGCTTTTTAGCAAAGCATAATCAAGGTACACCACATCACAATGCTTCCATGCAGCCCTATATGGGTCAAATGGGAGGAGGTTATTAAGGCCAAGGCCATGGTATTTATAGCAATCAACCTTACATGAACCAAAACTATCAGGGAGTGTGGCATAGACCGGCTCAACCTAGGATCCCTTTCCTCGCAACGTTGAAATTACCTGACTTATTGAGACTTATGAACGATCTGGTATCTCATGACCCGGCCTGGTCGGTCGTCCCTAACAATTCAGATATTCCCAAGTTCAAAGGAAAAGTTGGAGAAGATCCTAGTGAGCATGTCACTACTTTTCACCTCTGGTTCTCTTCCAATTCATTACATGAGGTTCAATGTGTTTGAGGCTATTTCAACGTACCCTCACCAGGCCTGCAGTGAAATGGTACATAGAGTTACCAAGGGGGGCATTCATTTTATTTGATGATCTTGCCATGAATTTCCTCAATCACTTTCAGATACCAATGCGTTATGACGGTGCTACCGAGCTCTTGTCAACATTTTGACAAGACAAAGCCACACATATCCAGAATCATATTCAAGACTGGCATAGACAGAAGCAGTTGATTAAAGCCTTTATAGCACCAGAATTTATTCTTGAGTGGTTCCTCAAATCATTGTTACCTTACATTGCGAAGGATGTTTCTACATCTGGTGTACAAAACGAGAAACAAGCAATATTTAGGGCACACGAGTTGGATTTGATCTATGCTCAATCCAGACTTTTGTATGAGATTATACCTAATGCTCTGTGATCTAGTTTTGATCCCAAGATCAAGCTTGGACCACATGCTGATGGAATTGTGGGTTGTACAAGTGCCAAACCTGCAGATTTGGTTGTGAAACAAGTAAGCCAATTTTCAATTAATCAATCCGCATTGGGACAAGCCACGACTTCGTCTCAACCTACCCAAATGGTGTGTGTACTTTTCAAGCAATCGTCGGACTAGAAGGGAAACTAGCAGCCTGGAAGGAATAGGAAAAAGGGAAATTAAAATAATCGTAAGGGTGGGAACAAGAACGAAAATGCTAATTATAATGACAAGAACGCTTGTAATGCTGGGGGGACAAGCAATCTAAACGTAAGGTAAAGTTTCCTTGCAAGTTATGTAAGGAGGACCACCTCACTCACTTGTACCCTCATATGGAAGATGCCTTGAGATTCATAGCACAGGGCCCAGCCATGCTAACTAATCCTTTAACCAACAATCAAAATATGAACTTGAGGACCATTGATCCTGATTGTGCATCGGGTGGAGATCAAAATCCACTGGAATCCAATAAAGGTCATTATTGGGAACACTATATACAAGTTAATTAAAGCTAACATACAGAGTGTTCAATATAAATTGTCAACCCATGGAAGTCTCTTATTTCAAGGATAATGTGCAATGTATATGCTTAAACACTAATTAGTTGATGTTGTAAATGAATGAACCTACTTTCCTATTTAGCTGAACTCATCCCATAATCTACTTAATCTAGTTTACCTTCCTAAAAAGGAAATCACAAGTACTTTCTTACAATCTTTAATCTAGAATTAAAAGATTCAGGAAATAACATCTAGATTAATTTTGTAGAAAGTTAAATCCTTAATTACCAAACCATCTAAAGATCCATATCAACTATCTCAATTCAGCTTATTCTAGAAATTTAAAGTACATGAAATAAATTCTGTAATTATAAATGTGAAGAAACAAACTGCAAAGATCTAAAGAAAACAACGATTGAAAGAACTAGGGATGCACAGAGCTGTCAGAGCTATCACACAGTTGCATAAAAAAAATTTAGCCTATACAGTCGACTGGCACACCACCCCACTGCAGTTTACAAAGGATGCAATTACTAATCATTCAAATGACACACAAAAAATCAATGACTATTGCATATTACTGTAAATAAATGAAATTATCACAAAATCCAACCACACAACTGAATACATAAAATACCTAGTTAACTTAGCAATCCATGTGGGAAGGCGAGCCCAGCCTTCACATAGAGATGCTGGAAGTAACACACGTTAGAATCCTGATATCTGAATAATCAAACTCCTTGTATTAAAATGGTGGATTATCACACAACCTCAGTCACAGTTGATACAATAATTTGATTAATTTTTCAACCCTTGGATCAGAATAGTTCCCATTATTTATACAATTACAATCATAACATCTTCCCAATATTATTAGGTAGCCATGAAGATCTCTGATCTTCAGACTGCCCTAATTATGATAAGCTCTTACAGTTGTGGCAAGGTGAAAGAAAAAAATATAGAAAGGCTATTACTTGAGCCAGAAATAATGATCATGATCAATTGAGAAGATACTCCGTGGATTGCAGCTATTTTTTAGCAGCGACGCACTATTGCCTCTGAATCTTTTGCAGCTTGTTGCATCTACCTTTGTACATCTCATGTGGAATAGTATCGTTGGACCACATTCTTTAGGAAATGATGGAATGGATGGTGATCATCTCAACAATGAATGTTCATCCCTCTCTTAGCATGTTCGGCTCGCTATACCTGTATCCTTTACATCTCGAATTATATTTATAAAACCACCATATGTTACCATAATTTAAGATGTAAATCCCTGATTACAACAATCCTAAGCATTAATAAAATAAGACAATGATTAACCATACCTATATGAATTGAGGGACCGTGTGAAGGAAAAAGATTTGTTTAGTGTACGTAATAGAATAGGATGAGGAAAAAAGAGGCAGGTAAAGGTGGTCAAAAAGGGGTCATTTCTGGGCCGAACATCTTCCCCCAACTGTCCTGTTGCATGTCCCCATGCAACAACCTCCATTATTATGAATCTAAATCTGGCATTGTACTTCATTCATGGAGAGAAGAAAAGTTGTATGGGAATTCAAGCATTCCCTATTTTTCGAAGAATCCCTTATGGACAACCCAATATCTCCAACACTTCTTCTCTTCTACCCTTGTTAATGAGAAGTCTTCCCTATACGGTTTTGCTGGCCACCAGATGAGAGAAAATTTGAATTTGAGTCCCATCCAATTAACCCGATATTCCTTCATGCACCCAACATATCCCTCAACCCTGTAAAGTGCATGTTCAAAATTCTTGTAACAGTAGGGATCCCTATTTCTCAGGGTTAAAGAGGCAACCTACCATCTATGCTGGCTACCTTCCAAATGCAATTCTTGATGCTTGGAAATATGGATGACACAAGTAGAAATAACCTTTTCCTGAAGTTCCATTATCTGTTGAGTTTGTATAGGACATGAGAGTACATTCTGATGATGAGTAAAGAGAATATGAGGATTCTAAGGTTCGCTTCGAATCCAAAGGTTAGAGTGGGCCTCATTATGAGATAAATTTTGGAAGGATATTTCCCACTAAACATGATTTCTCACAAAGGAGGAAAACTCCCTTAGCTTAACATCACTTGAGAAAGGGATAGGATTCAAATGGCGGTACAAAGGACAAACCAACTCATGCAAATAAAGATCACACAGCAAATTCTGGTCCTCAAAGTCACTTTCCAGAAATGTTTTTAGGAATTTAGTTGAGGTTGCTATTTCTTATGGTCTTCCTTGTTTTATAGCCCTCAATTTAAACCAAATGAACTTCTCAAATAAAAACAAAGGGTAAGAGGAGGATGGTACTCTGGTACCCAACAATTCTCGAGAAAGATTATACAACTTATCTTTTTCCACCTGCATGGATTTGAACTTTTTCAGCTCCTTTAGCTCCATCTGTAACTCTTCCCCACATAATTTCTGGGACATGAGTTCTTCTTCCCACTTTTCCTTCAATTCCCTGATGGTATTCCTATGTTCAGCAAGGGAAACCATCCCTTTTTTATATCTTTCCACCTGACTCCTCCACTTCCTCACTTCTATTCTCAGGATTGATAGTTCTTTTGTCAGCTTTAGGATTTCTTTATCTTCAGCATGTTATTCATTATCAAAATCCAAATTGACAAAATTTTGAGGAAGTTGAGTCCATACCTTATCACCTAATATTCCAATTTGAACATCTTGTACTTCTGAAATCACTTCTGGGGGTGTTGGTTCTTGTGTAACAACATCCCTTCCAAGAATTTCTCCTACAACAACTTCAACCATAGGTGCATGTAAAACAACTTTTGGAGATGTTGGTTCTTGTGTAACAACATCCCCTCTTTGGATTTCTCCTATAGCAACCTCGGCAGCTGATTTCGAAGGTGTTGGTTCTTGTGTGACAACCTCCTCTTGAATTTCAATCTCCCTATCCTCTTGATTGTCAACGGCATCTTCGAAATGGGGATACAAGGCCGTTGGTTCTTCTATAACGGAGCCCTACCCTTCTATTTCTTCATGCTGCTAGGATTGTAGAGTTTCGTCCCCGTATTTTGTAATATAGAGTTCTTCTTCAAGGATTTTCGTGTTCCCCAAGTATTTTGATTGCATTTGTTCATACTCTCCTAAATACAAATAAGGAATGATGTCAATTTCAGGATTGATTTCTTGTTGCTTCCTGAGAGTCTCCACATAAATTTCCAGGGATGCTGGTTCTTATGTAGCGACATCCTGGTTAACTTCCTCATTTTCCTACTGTTGGGGTTCCATTTCTATTAACTATGTGTCCTGAGACAGTTTAGGAGTCACAGCATAGACTTCTTTGTTAAATTCCAGGATATTTTCAATCTCTGGTTCATCTTCCCCCATTTGGGTGGAAACTTCAACAAGAATATTCAAGCATGATGGTTCTTGTGTATCAGCACCCTGCTAAGGTTCCATCTCTATTAGTTCTGTGGCCTGAGAATATTTAGGAGTCATGGTGCAGACTTCTTCAATAAAATCGAGAATAATTTCAGCCTCTGGTTCACCTGTCCCAATTTGGGTGGAAATTTCAACCGGAATATTTGAAAATGCTGGTTCTTGTGTATCAACACCCTTTTTATCTGCTACTTCTCTTTGCTAGATTTTCTCTTGGGGAGCTTCACCATCTTTCCAATCAGATTGTCCTTGTTCTTCCACAGCTGCAGGTATAGGTTGTTGTGTCACAAAGGCACAAACTATGACTTTGTATCATAACTATTTAAATATTTCTCCACACACAGGGCATACTACTCTTTCTTCCTCCTCACCATGCTCACCAGGAGTTAATCCTTCTAATTGGTATGCAGCTTCAACCACTGTGTGCAGCTTCCTTTCCACCTGTTTCCTGCATGCTTCCTTCCAATTTTCTAGTTCTTTCTGAAGTGATTGTACTTCCTCCTTTAACAGACCATTTTCGTACAGAAGTCCCCCAATTTGAGGTTCTTCTGCTGCTGGTTCCTATGGGGCATTATTTTCTTTGGGTCTCAGAATGGGGAATTTGATCTTTTCTTCTATGGTTTCCCATCTTACCCGTGCTACTTCAGCTGCTATAACTGACATGGTTCTTTTTCATCTTATTGGTGGTGATGCCTGCATTTCTTGTTTTAATCTCCTCCTTTTCCTCCATGGTTCTAGAATCTCCAGATTTGCAGCTGATGTGGAAGGGATATCCTTTGTCTCAACCTTTTCCTGTTCTTCCTCAATTAGAGTTCCTCCCCATTCAGGGGAATATTCAATGGTCAAAACCTCCATGTTTTCTTTTGTTATCATGGCTCTAACATCCTTGGCTTCAGTTATCACAGCATCTAATGCTTCTCCAACTTCAGCCTCTGCTGTCAGAGATTCCATATTATTTAATCTCCCTACAGNTGCTTGGTCTTCTGAATGATCATCCGATCCAATCTCATCCCCCCCATCCCCCCCCCCCCCCAAACTAAATTGGAGGGACTCTGAACCTCCCGTTTCTCTTCATTCCCCCCCAACTGTTCATTGGTAAGCTCCTCTTGGTTTTGAACAGGCCCCACGAGTACATGAACTTCTACTTCTTCTTCTATTGGAACACCAGGCAAAACGGTGGGTTCCTGGTTTATTTGAATTTGACCTGTGAATTGCTCCCAGGTTTGATTCAATTAAGCTAAGGCCCGTAAAATTGTTAATTTGATTAGGAAATGGTGGGTAAGGGAGGAGTTTGGATGCTTGGTTGTTCTAACAAACCCCACCATATGGTGTAGATCATTGAATAGATAAAATGGAATGTTTAGTAACACCCTATGATGGATATGAGATAATAGAGGAAATTTAGAGTAATAAATCATTTGATGCCTACCTTCACAGGTGATATACTTCTTGAGGAAAAATGCTACTTGATCCCATGGCTGAGTAAGTGACTGTAATGCTATCCCTCTCCTTGAGAGATGAATTTGCTCCCCCTCTATCAGAAAATCTTGTATTGTAGCAGCATTGGGGGTTCTTCGGCCAAACCAGGCACTTCCCACCTAAGGAAGGCTAGTGACCTCAGCCACTATTTCTTCAGAGACTTCTATACATAACCCCCAAACCTCTGAATGGGTTTCTATAAGATTTAAGGAAAATTGTAGAGCTGTCTCGCGATAAAACCCATTCAAGAATTGGAAGAATTTAGTCCAGCTTGCAGCTTCAAAAATGGTGAAAACTTCGGCATTTCTTCTTAGTTCTCGTGTATTTGGAGATTCATGTCGAGTTGTGATACCCATGTTTGGTTGAATTCATAATTCTTTATCAGTTTGATAGATTACAGGTCCCAACAATGGAGGTTAAAGCACAGAGTGTGCATGAACAACTGAGAGTGGAGTTGGGTAAATTCAGAAAGTTTTAGAGCATGGAAATGTTTGGAATTTTATCCCAAATTAGGAAAGGTGGTGGTTATCATGTAACATAAATGGCCATTAAGTCATATGAGTGGATAGTTAATAGTATGCAAGTGTAACAATGGGCACAGAAAGGAAGGTATGATTAATGTTGTCAAATCTAGTTAACACTTAATCAAGTAAATAATCAGAACCATACCTTCAAAAATATGCAATGAATGGTGACCTTTGGAAAATAGTAAAGCATGTGAAGTGCAGCCATTTAAATTTAATCATTATTGCATGCATGCTGTAATGACCTTTTCTACCGGTGGAAAAAAACCATCGTGTCAATATTGTTGAAAACATAATGAATGTTGTGAAGTAAATCAGAATCATCGACATCAGGAATTGGGGCAAGATCTGGAGGAGTCACTAAACAAGGTTGCAAAGAGTTTTGCCAATAATGGAGTAGTCAGAGCCACATACCATAGAGAAATCAAGCAGTTTGGCAAAGTCGCAGCCATGAATTATAGAAAAATCAACCATTTTTGTTGGAGTTGCAGCTGCGGGAAAAGGTAAACATAGTAAAAATGGAACGGTATCACAGCTATCGGAAAAGGTAAACATAGTAAAAATGGAATGGTGTCGCAGCTGCCGAAAAAGGTAAAAATGGAAAAAAGTGGAACGGTGTCCCAGCTACTGGAATTGGAAAAAGGCATTAAGTTATGGTGTTGCAGCTGTAGAAAAATGGAAAAATAAGGAACGTTTTGACGGTGTTGTAGTTGCACGCAATGGGATAAAGGGAGGAATTTTACGGTGTTGCAGCTGTGCGGGACAAAATAAAGGGCAGGAGTTTATGGTGTTGCAGCTGCAGAAAAATGGAAAAATAGGCAATGATTTATGGTGTTGCAGCTACGTGGAACGAGGTAAAGGGAGGTATTTTATGATGTTGTGGCTGCAGAAAAATAGAAAAATAGGCAAAGTATTACAGTGTTGCAGCTGCAACAAATTTGTTCAAGGAATTTTATTTTGATGTAGGAAGTTATAGAAGGATGACCCTGGTCGATAGGCCTAATAATTACCATTGCTCCTTAGGCGCTTCCCTGCACATTTTATTTAAAAAAAAAATGGATCAAGTGAAAAAGAAAAATATAAAAATAATGGTTAATATATCAATTTATTTATGTACAAAAATTTTATGTAAGATTTACAGCGATTATCTAAGGATTGACAAGGGCAAAGAAAGATTTCGGCCCTTGTTCTAACTGGTATTCCGGATCAGTTGCAATATGTGAAGTGAATGCATCTTTTGAAATGGGATTATGGTACAGTTGCATCCTGTGACCATTAGCAAATAATGGTGCACGATTCTCATCAATGGTTACCAGATGGACTATACCATTATCAAATACCCTGTCTACCAGGTACGGGCCCAACCATCTTGTGCGTAACTTACCCTTGAAGTCCCTTTTGAATCTTGAATCATATAATAATGCCCAGTATCCTTCACAGAAGACTAATTTTTTGATGAATCAGTCGTACCAATTGAATCTCTGTTGCTGGATTAATACTGTCTGATCAACAACAGCTAAATGGTTCTCATCAAGTTCATTCAATTGATTCAATCTTCTCTTCTAGGCTTCGGTCACATTTGATTTTACCTCCATATCTGTCTTGAAAGTCTTGATTTCAAATTCAATGGGGAAGATAGCACTTTTCCCATACAGCAAGTCATAAGGAGAGAAACCTGTAGTATTGTGCCAAGTAGTACGGTATGCCCACAATGCTTCCAGAAGTCTATCAACCCAATCTCTACGATGGCTCTTGACCATTTTGGTAAGGATGGCTTCAATAACTTTGTTAGTGCTTTCTACCTGGCCATTGGCTTGGGGATAGTATGGTAAAGCTATGTAGTGCTGAATATGGTACTTACGTAGTAGAGCTTCAAATTGATGTGACACAAATTGAGGTCATCCATTTGTAACCAATTCCTTGGGTACTCCGAAATAGGTAAATATTTCACCATACAGGAAATTGATCATAGCCTGGTCATTAGATTTCACCAAGCCACAGATTCTACCCATTTCATCATGTAGTCGATACAAACCAAGATGTAGGCTTTCTGCCTAGAATGAAGGCTGATAGGACGAACAAAATCTAAGGCCCATTTATCAAAAGGTTCAACCACCATTGTGGTTGAAGAGGAATTTGATCCAATCTATTAGGTTGGCCCATCCTCTAGAAGCTATCACAAGACTAGACATATCTTTTTGCATCCCTAAAAAGGGTCAGCCAATAGTAGCCCATTCTCAGCGCTTTGTGTCCTGTCCTCCTGTCTGTAAAATGCCCCCCACAAGGCTCATCATGGTAGGCCTTCAAAATATGGAATATTTCATCTTCTCTTACAAATCTTCTGATCTCAAGATCAGGGCTTGTGTAGAAGAGATGATCGTCTATCCAACAATACCTAGCACTTTGTTGAATAATTTTCCTCTTTTTTCTTTTTGACAAATGTGTCAGAAGCTTCCCTGCAGCCAAGTAGTTAGTGACATTTGCATACCAAGGGGAGTAAGTTGAAACTGCAAATAAGTGTTCTTCTAGAAAAGAGTCCTCAACAGGAAATTATCATCACTGTTAGTAAAATGAGATAAGAAATCAGTGACAACATTTTCTTTTCCAAGTCTGTCTATAATGGTGATATCAAATTCCTATAACAATAACATCCATCTAGTTACATGATCATTTGTAACAAGTTTATTCATTAGATATTTGATGGTCGAGTGGTCAGTGTGCACAAAGGTAGGATATCCAGTGATATAATGTCAAAATTTGTTAATGGAGTAAACAATGGCTAAAAACTCCTTCTCGGTAACAATATAATTAAGCTCACTAGGGGCTAGGTTTTCACTAAGATAATAAACTGTGTAAGGTGCTTGACCATCCTGCTGTCCTAAAACTACTCGAATGGCAGTATCAGAGGCATCTGAAGAGATGTGAAAAGGTAGGGCCCAATTGGGCCCTCTTAGAATGGGAGTTGTGGACAACTTCTCCTTAAGTTTAACAAATGCTGTCTGGCATGCCTCATTCCAAGTAAATTTCACATCCTTCATTAACAATGAAAACAAAGGAGAGGCACGTTTGGAAAAGTTTTCTATAAATATTCTATAATATCCAGCATGCCCTAAGAAACTTCGCACTTCTTTTTGAGTTCCAGGAGTAGGTATATTTTTTATTACATTGATTTCAGAGGGGTCTACCTAGATTCCATTAGCAGAGATAAAATGCCCCAACTCTACTCCTTCACTCATCATCACATGGCACTTTTCATTGCTCAAGGATAGCTGGGTCTGTTCGCAGCGAGTTAAAACCTTTTCCAAAATTTTCAATGCTTCTTCAAAGTCCTTGCCATAAGGAGTAAAATCATCCATGAAAATTTCCATACTATCATTAACTAATTCTGAAAAAATGCCAATCAAAGCTATTTGAAATGTGGCTGGTGCATTGCATAAACCAAAGGGAAGCACTCTGTATGCAAAATTTTCCCAGGGATAGGTGAAGGTAGTTTTATCCTGGTCTTTAGGAGCAATCTGGATTTCATTGTACCCACTAAACCCATCTAGGAAGGAGAAAAACTTCTTCCCAGATAAGGTGTTGAGTACTTGATCAATGAAAGGCAAGGGAAAGTGATCTTTTTGTGTTGCCTTGTTTAGCTCTCTATAGTCCACATAGACTCTCCATTTACCATTCTTCTTGGGTACTGTCATGAGTTGAGACACCCACTCACTGTATGAAATGGGATATATAAATACTGCTTCCAAGAGTTTTTGAATTTCTTCCTTCACTATGTCCCTAAGATTGGGATTCATTCATCATTGAGGCTAGCACACAGGCCGAAGTCACTTTTGATATAAATGCGATGGGTGCATAGATAAGAAGGGATGCCCCTCATGTCTGTGTACTCCCAAAAAATTGCCCCTTGTGTTTTTTAAAGAGAGTGATTAGGCGTTCCTATTCATCTGGTAAGACTGGGATTGATATTCAGGGTTTTTCCAAACTCTACCTTAACAGGAACACTTTTTGAATTTTTCAGCACTAGAACTATGCAAGTATCACTAACTAATGTCTCCTCTGTGAGATTTTCTTGTTCCTCTTCACCTAGAGTAGCGTTCCAGATCTGATAAATTTTCTTATTGAAAGAAGTGGGTTCATTGATGAAATTATTAATGGCATCATCTTCAGTTTCATCTTTAAAAGTCAAGGCCTTCCCTAATGGCTGAATTCCCTCTTCTTCCTTTGGCTCCATCCATAACGAATTTTCAGCTTCTAAGCTCGGTCGAGCTGGAGGATAGAGAGTGAGGTTCTTTATCTCGGTTCCATCTGATATGGTCATAGACCCATACTGACAGCTGATGCAAGCATCAACTATAGCTAACCAGGGCCTTCCCAGGATCAATGGGTGTCCTCCTAGCTGCGACTTAGGTTGTAAAACCAAGAACTTAGCAGGATATTCCCAAGAATCAACTGAGATAATGAGATCATCCAAAATTCCTTCAAGTTTAATAGTGGATCTATCTACCAGTTCTAAAATGGTAGGAGTTGGCCTAAAGTTAGTGAGCCCAAGTTTCCTTATAGTTTCAATGGTCAAGACATTAATTGCTGCACCTAAGTCTACCAGTACATTGGGTATTCGTGTACTCCCAATATACACAGTGATAGTGGGATTCCCAGGATCGTCATATTTGGCCAAGTGGGTTTTTCCCATTATTAATTCGGATAATTTCCCTATGGAATTGAACAGTGGGAGGATCCCTGGGTTTTCTTCCTGGTTTCCTTGTACACAGATCTCGAATGGTTTTGGCATAGATAGGTACGTCTTGAAGGGCCTGAAGGAGTGGAATTTTAACATAAAGATTTTTTAACTCTCCCAAGAGGTTAAATTGAGGTTGTCCCACTACCTTCAATAACATTAATCTTTTAGGGTATGGTGGTTCCCTAATTAATTATGTAGGCTATGTGTCAATAAATGTGTCTTTTTGTGTTTCAACCGGCATATTAGTAGGATGTTCAGCATCTTCAATAATGGGGGTCACTATGTTGGATAAATACTGTGGGTTCATCCCTTCTTCATGCGCAGAGGATGGAACATCCTCAATGATCAAAGGCTCCACTACCCTCCCTGATCGTAAGTGTATATTGTTGCACCGTACAAGAGTAGTGGAATAAGCGAGCATGTTGGTAGTCTCAAACTGTTGGACTGCTTTTTTATTTTGGTTATGATTAGGTTGAGCACGTAGCTGTGGTCGTATCGACATATTGGGGACAACATTATTCTAAAGTTGCAACTGCGACTGCTGATAAGGCTGAGGATATTGTTGAGGAGGGTATGGTTGATGAGTAAACGTTTGATGTGGAAGCTATTGAGAAGGTTGGTTATGGGGAAACTGGTTCCCTGGATGGAAGTTCCTCCATCCAGGAAACCAAGAATTTTGTTGGTTTGGTAGTTGTGTCCAAGGGTTCCAGGAGTTAAAATTTTGCATTGGAGGTTGAGAGGGGTACCATTGAGGGTTAGAATAAGATGAAGGGAATTGTGTATTTATGTGTTTCATATTATTCCAATCATTCATGTTTTTCGAAAATGGAAACAAGTCTAGATTCATACCTTGATTTCGAGGCTCCCGGGGCTTTTTCTATGCAATAAAGTAAGACGGTTCCACATTTGGAGTTGATGCTTGCAGAACTTCCTCCACTTGAGGTAGTGAAGGGAATTCTTTTGTGTCATGGTTTAGCTTGCACAACTGACAAACGTCTACCTTGTCAAGCGAGCACTCCTTCAGAGGGTGGTTCTTCCTACATTTAGGGCAGAATACATCAAGTGTGAGATCCTCTAATGCTTGTTTCTATTTCACCCTCAGGACATCTATTTCCAAGGAGATGGAGCTCATCATTTCCTAACAGGTTTGACATGTCTAGGAAATCATCCCTAATCCCATGAATTAGGATTATTTTGAGCACGTATAACCCCATATTAGTTTGTCCAGCTCTCTGCACATTATATAAAATCCTTTCAACAAAATATTCCAGACTTTCATCGTCCCTCTATACCATTTTAAATAGTTCTTCTCTCTTGTCCTTGGTATTGCAATACTCCTGATATTTCTCCAAGAACAACTATTTCACTCAATGGTAGGTAGTGATAGTTCCCCATCCAAGGCTCATAAATGAACATAATGCATTGCATTTTTCTTTAGAGTGGCAGGAAAAAGTTTCAGCTTCTATGCATTTGTGGTGTAGTCGTAGCTATGATAGAGGATGTCAAATTCAAAAAGAAATTCCTCCGGATCATTTGTCGCTTTTCCATAAAAGAGAGGAAACACCGATGGTGATATATTTTTCATGTGGGCTATCCCTTCTGGTTGTTGAATTGGGAACTGAAGTGTAGCAACTGTCCCTTTAGGCAGGGAGTTACCCTCGTGATGATGATTTTTTCTCATTGCTTCTTTGTGATCTTCGGTATCATGTCTGTTTCTCATATCTTCCTCTTTTTTACCCTCTTCATCCTTCAACTGATCGTTAAATTTTTTATGGAATTGTGTCCACTCCTCTTCAGTCACAACCTTTCCGTTTATGTGATAGATCAAATCTCAGTTAGCTGATCCTGTAGTACTAACTCTGTCTTCCTCCGCTGGGATATCTGAGGGTGTTGCAGCTCCTTATGTGTTCTCCACTGTAGAGACTGACACTGCCACTCTAGGGGTAAATGGGAGTCTTCTAATAGGTGTTTCCTGATAGCGAGCCCCAGTGGAAGAATTGGTCCTATCAACTAGGTCATCAATGAATGTTCTTCTTCCCAATGTTGGATTTCACCCATGGCCTCAACCACCTGCAATGTTAGTGTTCTGTGGGGTTCTAGGATTTATAAGATGGTCACGTTGTACCCTTCTTGTATTGATGCAACCCAAAACATGCAAACTTAAAAACTGAAGAAGAATGAATAAATATAATTACTGGATGAAACTACTACGGTGTCTAATAATTATCCTCCCCGGCAACGGTGCCAAAATGTTCGGCACTCTACATGCAAGTTAATTAAATCCAACATATAATGTGTTCAATATAAATTGTCAACCTAGGAAATTATCTTATTTCAAGGATAATGTGCACTATATATTGTTAAACACTAAGTAGCTGATGCTGTAAATGAATGACCCTATTTTCCTGTTCAGCTGAACTCATCCCATAATCTACTTAATCTAGTTTACCTTCTTAAAAATGCAATCACAAGTACCTTCTTACAATCTTTAATCTATAATTAAAAGATTAAGGAAATAACATCTAGATTACTTTTGCAGAAAGTTAAATACTTAATTACCAAACCATTTAAAGATCCATCTCAACTATCTGAATTCAGCTTATTCTAAAAATTCAAAGTATAGGAATTAATCTCTGCAATTATAAATGTGAAGAAACAAACTACAAAGATCTAAAGAAAACAACAATTGAAATAACTAGGGATGAACAAAGCTGTCATAGCTATCACACAGTTGCATAAAAGAAAGTTAAACTATATAGTCGACTGACACACCACACCACTACAGTTTACAAAGGATGCAATTACTGATTATTCAAATGACACACATCAAATCGATGACTGTTGCAGCTTACTGTAAATAAAGGGAATTATCACAAAATCCAACCACATAACAGAATAAATAAAATACCTAATTAACTCAGCAATCCCTATGGGAAGGTGGGCCCAGCCTTCACACAGAGATGCTGGAAGTAACGCATGTTAGAACGTTGAGATCTAAAGAATCAAACTCCTTGTATTAAACTGGTGGATGAGCACACAACCTCAGTCATAGTTGATACAATAATTTGATTAATTTTTCAACTCTTGGCTCGGAATAGTTCCCAGTATTTATACAATTACAATCATAACATCTTCCCACTATTAATGGGAAGCCATGAAGATCTTTGATCTTCAGGCTGCCCTAATTATGATAAGATGTTACAGTCATGGCAAGATGAAAGTAGAAAATATAGGAAGGCTATTACTTGAGCCAGAAATAATGATCATGATCAATTGAGAAGATACTATGTGGATTACAGCTATTTTAGAGCAGCCACACACTATTGCCTCCAAATCTATTGTAGCTTGTTGTAGCTACCTTTGTACAGCTCGCGTGGAATAGTACCCTTGGACCGTGTTCTTTGGGAAACGATGGAATGGATGGCGATCATCTCAAAAATGAATGTTCATCCCTCTGTTGGTAGGTTTGGCCCACTACGCCTATATCCTTTACATCTCAAATTATCTTTATAAAACCACCATATGTTAGCATAATTTAAGATGTAAAGCCCTGATTACAACAATCCTAAGAATTAATAAAATAAGACAATGATTAACTATACCTATATGAATTGAGGGAGCGAGTGAAGGAAAAACATCTGTTTAGTGTATGTAATAGAGTAGGATGAGGAAAAAAGAGGTAGGTAAAGGTGGTCAAAAAGGGGTCATTTCTGGGCCCAATAGTCATGGTTACATTAACATGGTGCACGCTATTAATGTTGTGACTTGTGCGAAGGATTATGGTTCATCACAACCGGACCTTGGAAAAGAAGCCACTCCACCCGAGAGCCCTTTGCGTATCGAGAAACCTATGAATAAACATGAAACTATACCTCACATTCCTAAGGGAGTCCTAAAGCGTTCAGGGCACAATCCTAATGCCTGAGCCACCTAGACCTATTCCGTTGTCGAGGAGTTGGGCCAAACTCCTTGTGCGATGTCCACGCTTGAAGTACTTCAGACTTGTCCTCCGTAGAGGAGAGCCTTTGTTTCTGCTCTTAGGGTTGATGATGATAACTCTTCTTCCATCATCAAATTTGAAACCATGGGAATACAACCTCGCTTTTCTTACTACATGTCTCTTTTGATTCATGTAGAATGTCTTAATATGACCATCAAATGCATTGTGATTGATGCAGGCGTTGTTGCTTCCGTGATGTCTTTGTCATGTTGGAAGGGTTTGGGTGCTCCCTATTTGTCTCAATATACTACTATGTTCACAGCTTTTGATGGTAGATCTTTTCAGCCACATGGGATTCTTCCTTCTCTTAAGTTCCAGTTGGAAGGGAAGACCATCACGATCGAGGTCGAGGTAGTTTATGTGCCCCTTGACTACAATCTTTTACTGGGCCAAAATTGGATGTATAGTATGCAAGTCATAGCCTCTTCTATATTTCGAGTAGTATGCTTTCCATTTAATGGGAAGATCGTTAGGATTGATCATACATCATTCCATAATTTGAGTGTTAATGCATCATCGGGAACTTCTATCCTGATTATCGATCATTCTCAGTGGGAAACTAGGAGTGTGGGTGTGGGTACGTATCCATCTCTTATGGGAACCTTTAGCTATCCTGTACCCATTATTATGATCGGATCTAGTTTTGGTGGGGCTTTGTCCTCATTGAATTCGAAGTCTTTTCGCACTACCCATATGGAAGATCGTTGGATTCTTCCTCCACTGACTTCTTCAACTGGACCTATTGAAATGGATGTCCCGTTTCCTGCAATGATGGTAGCATATCAAGGAAAACTTGATCAAGTTGCAGAGCCTAGTCCTTCCTCTTTGCAGACAAAAGAGGAGGACCCGTATGTGTTGCCTACATGGGCAGTTGAGCCCTCTCTTGCACATGATTTCCTCGACGATGTTTTTCCATATGATGAAGCCATTATTGAGGCCATGTCTAGAGCTAAGCCACCTTGAAAAGATTGGTAGTCCCATGGTTGAATTGAGCTCTATTGGTCAAATGGTGGATGGGAACATGGCGAATTTATCACCTTCTATTCCTATCAATATTTCTCGCAATCTTGGCAAAGTTGAGAACATCTACATTGGGGCGAGTTGTTCCCCTAATGAGATCACAGAGTATACCGAGCTATTTAAAGAGTTTCATGACATATTTTCTTGGCCATAAGAGGAAATGCCAAGTATCGACCCTCGTATTGTCGAACATGAGATCAAGACCTATCCGGATGCGAAGCTAGTTCGACAACATTTGCGTGCGGTGAATCCTAGAAAATCAACCGCCATTAAGGCTAAGATAGAGAAACTATTGAAAGCTGGTTTTATCTATCTCGTTCCCTTGACAGAGTGGGTTTCCAATACCGTTCCAGTAGATAAGAAGCAGGGAGCGATCTGCATATGCATTGATTTCCGTGATTTAAATCATGCTTGTCCTAACGATAATTTTTCCACACCATTTATTGATCAGATTTTGGATGAGAGTGCGGGAAGCAAGGTATTCTCCTTCATGGACGGTTTTTCCATATATAATAAGATTCAGATCAAATCCGAGGACCAACATAAGACTTCATTTATTTGTCCTTGGGGTACTTTTGCATATTGAAAGATGCCTTTTGGCGTTAAAAACACCGGAGCTACATTTCAGTGGGCTATGACATTAATTTTTCATGATCTCAAAGCAATTATCGAAGTGTATTTGGATGACCTCGCTGCTCATTCTTGTTTGAGAGTGCGTCATCCATACCATTTGAGGTTATTATTCCAAAGATGCCTTCATTATTAGGTTTGGTTAAATCCTCATAAGTGCATCTTTTGCGTGACTCTTGGTAGCTTTCTGGGGTTCATCATATCGAGGGACGGTATAAGAGTCGATCCCTTAAAGGTTGAGGCAATACTTCAATTGTCTCACTTGCATAATATTAGACATCTTCAGTGTTTGCAAGGCATGGAAATTTTTTTACAGAGATTCGTAGTTAATTTTGCCAATTTGACTAAAGGATTTATGCATCTTTTAAAGAATGGCACTCCCTTTTTCTGGGATGAGCAAGCCCATGAGTCATTTGATGCTCTTAAGCAAGCCTTACTATCGGCCCCCGTGCTTAGTCCACCCGACTATAGCCATGATTTCTTGATTTATGTGGCTGCATCCATGGAGACGGTTGGTATGATTTTGGTTCAGGAGGATGAGGAGTTCCACAAGCATGTCATATATTATTTGAGCCGAAACCTTATTGATGCAAAAATCCATTATTCCCATTTGGAGAAACTTGCCTTGGCCACCATTCATGTGGTTTAGAGATTGAGACATTACATTCTCCTTCACCAAACTTTGGTTGTAGCTCATATCAATCCGTTTCAGTTCGTCCTCACTAGAAGGATGATTGGGGGAAAATACAATAAATGGATTGTTATTTTGCAAGAATTTGATCTCAAATTCATTTTAGTGAAATCGAAGAAATCGTTGATCTTTGCAAAGTTCATGTCTGATTTTCCAAGTTTAGAGGAGGAGGAGGTTTATGAGGATACATTTGTTGATGAGCATATTTTTATTATCTAATCTTTGGACCCATGGTATGGGGATATCATTGTATATTTGCAAATGTTGAAGGTCCCTACTCACCTTTCATAGGATGAGTGATAACGATTACATCATGTAGCTAAGAACTATCTTATAGTGGATAACACTTTGTACCGCCATGGGGTAGATTCCATTTTGCGTCGTTGTTTAACCCTTGATGAGGTTGAGGTTGTGCTAAATGATTTCCATGGAGGGGCGTGTGGTGATCATTTATCTAGGATTTCTACACCCCAAAAAATATTGAGAGCAGGTTATTCTTGGCTGTCGATCTTCAAGGATTGTGTTAATGCGGTCAAGAAGTGCCACCCTTTCCTGGTGTTTGCACGCATTATGCGCTCGCATCCAGCCCCGTTACATCCTATTATCACCATCGGTCCCTTCACCAAGTGGGGGCTTGACTTTATGGATTGCAACCTAGCTTCGGCTGGGGGACAATATCACATTATAGTGGCTGTCGATTATTTCATGAAATGGGTAGAGGCTATCATGCCCACGATTCAATTCGATGGTGAGACAACCACGCATTTCATTTTCAACCAAATTATTAGTCGGTTCAACATTCTGAAAGAGCTTGTCACTAACCATGGTAGGAACTTTCAGAATAAAATGATGGAAGAGTTGGATTCAAAGTTAGGGTATAAGCAAGAGCATTCCTCTTCTTATTACCCTCAGGAAAATGGATAGGTTGAAGTAGTGAATAAATCACTTAAGTCCATTCTACAATGAACTATCGCACAAAGCAAGACGAATTGGCATATCATGTTATATCCTGCTTTCTGGGCCTATATAACTGCAGTTAAAACTGCCACCGGTTTCTCTCCATATTAGCTTGTGCATGGGGTGGACTCTGTCTTACCGGTTGAATGCGAAATCCCTTCGTGAAGTTAGCTATAGATATTTTACCAGACACTTCCACATTGGAGGAACATTTGGTCCACTTAGAGCAGCTTGATGAGTAGTGTCGAGATTCCTTAGTGGCTCTAGAAGTAAATAAGCATCGCGTTAAGGTCCAATATGATAAGTCTATCCATCCGAGGAAGTTTAGTGAAGGTGATTTGGTCCTGTTGTTGGATCAAGTTAAAGAACCCTTGGGGGCAGGGAAGGTTAATCCCATGTGGCATGGTCCTTACATGGTCAAACGTGTGTTAGAGAAGGGCACCTATGAGCTAGTGGATTATGAAGGGACAACCTTGGTAGAGCCTAGAAATGGGATCTATCCTAAAAAATATTATGCATGATCTTCAGCCAAGGCTGATTATTGTATATTATTGTACAACTTTTGAGTTTCATAGTTAGGTTTTCTTATGGTGATCATGTTTGTTGATTAGCTTCCACTTCTTATGGCAGATGTTGATGAAGTCTTCCATTTACATAGGATTTGTTGATGGCACTACCCATCACACTCAAAACTTAACTTCGGCTACTTGGGTGATTTATACTTTTACGGGTCAAGTTTTGTCTTTAGGAGGTGAATGTTTACAACCTTCTTCAAACAATGTTGCTGAATATAGTGCTGGTATTGAGTTATTGTGTTATGCCATTTCACATGGTTTTCTCTCTCTTGAGGTACATCTTGATTCGCAGTTAGTGGTTTCACAGCTTAATGCCTTGTATCATATTAGGGATCTAGTTTTATTACCAAGATTCTTATGTGTGAGATTGCTAGAACGACAATTTGAGAATATAACATACATACATGTTTCAAGAATTTTTAATCAAGTTGCTGACTCATATGCTAACTATGTGTTAGATTGAAATTTGTTTCATAGACCATAAGCATATCACAAACATACATTTTTGCACACATGTAAATAAATAATTGATCATCATAAAAAAATTTCATCACATACCAAATGTGACATCATAATACATAAGTGTCATAATACAAAATTGGGGCTTCTGAGCCACCAAAACATAATACACGGTAGTACAAAAAGAAATACTCTCAGGTCTCTAAGCCTAAGTAGGAGAAGGGGGGTTCTAATCGTAGTAACACACCATGGCTCTAGCTAGTCCTCAAAATAATCGAACCCATGCCTGTGGTAGACCAACCACCTAGCGCTGCATAGCCTCAAGCAAGTCCTCGACTTGCGCCATGGGTACCTTGTGTGTCAAGTGTACAAAGTTTGTGTGAATGCTTTGGAGCGTCTACTCCGCATCCAAAACCATGATGTCATATCCTCTTCCCCTTCATCTATGATGAGGGAACCCATCCGGTCGCTATGGTACAACATCTCCATATACATGATAGATTGTCATTATGTGTCGTCACACCAAAACATGTCTTTTGAGTGAATATATCAAAAAACACAAAAAATTTAATAATTCAAAAAACTTAAAGCGAGTTTGGGATTCATTACCTATGTCACCATATGCCACTCCTGGTGGTAGGGGCATGTCTAGATCTCCACAGAAATATATCCTTGCATAGGGATAGTCATCGATGGCTATGATATTCCTCCACCACCATGGAAAGAATTCCGTGGGGTCAGGGTTAGCCACCCTACCTCCGCCCAGTCTGCGCATAACATTTTCCCAATGTCGTTGCGCCGAATCTTGAACTCCATGTGGAAGAATTTCCACTCTAGGGATTAGGCCCGGTACACGCTCAAAGAAGAACATGCTCAATATGTTGCCAAAACTAAAGTTTCTCACCCTACCCATCTTGCAGTCACTGAGCTGCTGCTTCATGTTTCTCAATAGCGCAGTGCTCCAGTCATACATTGTGGATCTCATACACTCCACCGCATACAACATCAATGGACAAGAGGCCTAGTGGAGTGAATCTAAGCCGGCTATCCTGCCAAGTGCCAATAGTATGGCCTTTAGTCCTAACACCTGGATTGAGTTTGTCAATATTTGACTCCCAACCTTTTCTGTGTCTGAAAAGTAGTACACCACAATGTACTCATCGATAGTCAAGCCACCTCCTGGCCCATGAGATCAGAGATTTACCACCTCTCCTCATCGAGATAATCCAGTGATAAAAGTATATGTCCTCAATCTCTTTATTGAGCGACATCCCATCAATGTGAAAAGACTCAGAGTCTAGATCCCAGTAATCCACTAGCATCTGCAGGAGTCTTGGATTGGACCTCAGGCTGCCAAGACACCAAATCTTGTTGGGCCATTAAGTCACCTTGTACTGCCTCTTCTACATCACCATGTTCCCTCTCTCTCCATTCGAGAACCATCCTGAATAGAAAACAAGATTTTTACTTAGTATTTTCCTTAGAAATCCTCATTCGCAGCCGCATACACGACTGTTTGTAAAAAAACTGCATATGTACATGATTTTGGGCTGTTTTTCCGCGTATGGCTAGCCCTATATGAGGAAAAACTCCTGATATCCACGTGGGCCAAAATGCATACTTTAGAATGGCATAAAAAATTAATTGGACCATGAAAACTGAAAAAAATTGCATGAAATAGAAAAAGGAGGACATGAGGAGTTACCTGGAACAAATGGTGTTGAGTTTCGCCGAACGATGCTCCCAAAATTCGAGTTGGAAGTTTTGAGCTCAAATGGGTAAAAATTTCAAATGATATGGAATTTTTTAATTTTTTACTATTTACAGAAATTTTTTGAAATTTTTTACCCACTTTCTATAGTTTTTTACTGTTTCTGACCATTTTGGACCGTTTTGGACTAATTTGATGATGTAGGAGTCCATTTTGAGCACAGTTTGACCGTGGTTTTGACCCGTTTTTGCCAATTTTAGGTATTATGTCTAAACTAGCATATAGGTTAGGTTTCACATCTGTTTTCACTTTGCATGACCTTATGACTGTTTCATTATAACCTTAGGTATGAACCCATTCTATCTTGTCATGAAACCTTCTTGTTTCTTTTAGAAGTGACATGATGTGAATGGTAGAGCTTGACCATACATGGGTACCCTAGTTAGCTCATTTTTTGCATTTGGTGCCCATGCCGACATTTTTTCTTTAGGGTGTGGGAGTCCTTTGTATAGTATCACCATAGCTTTGCACAAGAGCCTCATACTCCTCTTGATATTTTTGTTGGCCTTTTCCTCGGGACTCCCTTATGTCAAGTTGTAATTGCATTATCATGAGTTTTTCTTGCCTTATTGAGCCTTATGCCGGCTTCCCTGACTTCGATTATCAGCCATATAGTCTGAGCTTGTCTCATGTCTATCCATGCATAGCCATTTCATATATCTGTTGTAGCTTGATTCCCCATTTTTTCTAGGAGGAGACATTCCCCCGAGTGTCATTATCCTACGCATGTTTCCTTGCATTGAGAATAGGTATGTTCCATTGCTTGGAACTAGTTTGTTTTCCCCTTGACACTCGTCTCCTCCTAGTATGTAACTATAAAGAACTTTTATTCTTTTTCAAGATTTTCAAAATATTTGAAAAAGTCCAAAAAAAATCAAAAAACCAAAAAGTCAGATAGGAAAAGATGTTATCTTTGGTAGCAGTCAAGTTGCGTCACCTTCGAACAAAGAACTGTATATAACATCCGTTGGTTGGGTTAATAGTTTGACTTTAGGAGCTGTACTCACTTCTCTGATTTTATCTCCATCGATTGGTTAAGCTTCCAGTCCCTATGGAGCCTCTGTCGATGCCTCCTGTGTCGTACAGATGTCCCAATTTTGTATATTGAGTCTATGCTACCTACATTTAGTCACCATTCGTCTTTATGCTCTTGTTCAAAGGAAGTTGAAGCCTAAGTTGGCCATTCCTCAGTTTTCTTGAATTTGCATGTCGGCCATTCCTGGTACTATTACTGGTCCATGCACATTATGATTGAGTGCTTCCACATTATACAGATTTGTTGAGTACCTCATGTTGAGTGATGGGGGATGCCTTAATTACCTCCTTCTAGTGGATTTCATCCCATTGAATTCAGATCATTTATTCTGCGATAGGAGTCTAGAGTCATTTTGGGTGCCTTGAGACTTACAGTCATCAGTGGCAAGTTCTCTCGCCATCAACAGTTTTGGGAATACATCAATGTCCCCTGATCGATGGATTATTTCAAGTGTTTGACCTCAACACATTTATTCACACTTGTTAGTTTGCACTCTAGTACCTTGATTTTGATTTTCATTATTAGTGGGTGATCTTGCATCTATTAACGGTATAGATCAATGACCGGTAATCGGGCGATGGACTATTATGTTTGACCTTGACACCTTTATTCACATAGTAGGACATGTACTCATAGCATATTATGTGGAATAATTTATATATTGGTGGCATTCCAGATATGCTACCTCATTGATCATGCCAGTGTTCATGAGATTTCAGCTTTTGTGACTTGCTTCCAGTGTATGTCAGATATCTTCAGCCATTATGGAGATCTTGATCCATTATATATCTTCAACTTTCATGGAGATCATAATCCTTTGTACATCTTCATGCTGGAGATTCTGATCTATCTATATTGTACGTGGCGATGACCACACATGTCATATTTTGTATCATTCCTATTCATGGCCATTGTACTCTTATGTATTCGGGACTGTTGTATGTATTTGCAGTCATATGTAGAGATATTTGTACTGTATTGTTGGATGGTTGTTTCTTCCACCTGGTTCTTCATCACTCCACTTCTAGGATGGACTTATAATGTATTTTGGCCATCAGATCACCCCTCTTACCTCACACATTAGGGGGCATCTGTTACAGCTGATTTTGTCACACATGGTAGATCACATATTTATGGCCTTCCCTGTCCCTCTGCAGACTCTTTGGACCCCATGGACCATTTTTGTACCTTTGATGTTTCCAAGATCATCCCTAAAAACATGCATTATTTTCCATACGCGACTTTTAAACCCATTCTTGCGTATATACGCGGACATGACCCTTAAACCTGCATACATATGGATGTGTCCAAAAGGCCAAATAGTTTTGGAGTTTTCCTTGATGTGGATATGAGTCACTTGTCTCTTGGCCTTCCATATGCCTTGAGATTGCTCGGATTTGACCTTCCATTACCCCATTGAAGCACTATATAAGGAACCCTTTGGATACATTGAAAGTGGAGGAATTGAAGAGCAAGAAAACTATAGTCCATTGTTGCCATATCTTGATTATACTTGAGTCTGCATCCCTTTGTCCCTTGGAGCGCTTTGTGTTCTTTCCAATATTTCCTTTGCTTGTGAGCTTGCTATCGAGAGATGTAGGATTGAAGTGGTGGACGCCCAAGTGGAGGACTCAGTTTCTCCAGTTCGTAGACGTACTGACAAAGGTTTTCATTCTTGTAATATATGATTTAGATTAATACAAATATGTTTTCCTGTCCAATGATGTGCATTTAAATGAATATTGAATCCATGGATGCTTTTAATTGCTTATACATTATTGATCATACATGCTAGAGTAGGTCTAACATCATTATATAGCATGCTTGTCTTGTTTGTTGATTGTTGAGAGAGAAAATTGCTAACACAAGCGAGATTGGAAAAGCTCAATGGCAATCTACATCAACCATCAAGAATAAGGTATGTTTCAATATCCTTTAGCGTTACATGTTTTATTTCTCTTGCATATGGGAAGGAATTGATTTCTGTAGTTACTCTGTCTGTTGTGGTACCGCAAGCCATAGGAATGTTTCTCCGTAATAGGAGCTATTCAGGTATGTCAGGTACATAAAAGATGAGAAGGTGAAGATCCAATGTTTTCTGAGTGGATTGCCTCAGTCTCACAAAGACAAGATTGAGTTCTATGAACCTAGAACTTTGGAAGAAGCAATAAGAAAAGCTAAGTATTGCTACGAGCAAAGCAAGAACAAATTGGATTACTAGAAAACATGGAAGGACAAAAGGAGTGAGAAGTTTGACCAAAGGAAGAAAGGTTACAAACCTTCTAACTTCAGGAATCAACATAAGCAACAAGCACAAGCGGAAAAGCATCCATCTAGATTGGTGGGAGAAAATCCAAAAGATCCACAACATAATAGAGGACCACTCCAATGTTGGAAATGTGGAGGACCCCACATGCATAAGTACTGTCCACTTGAGAATGAAAATGAAAGGCAAACATACAATGTTCAAAAGACAGAAACAGTGGGACAAGTAGCAAGGGTCGTCCCTAGAATTTATGCAGCACTCGAAGACTGTCAGGAAGATCACCAGTCAATGGTGGTTGAAGTTGCAGGTAATATTGTTGAGCAATCTATTTCTATTTTAATTGACCCTAGTTCTACTCACAGTTATATTGCTCCTAGAGTAGTGGAGGTTTGTGCCCTTAGGAAGGTAAATCATAGCAAGTCTTGGTTAGTTCAGCTAGCCACTCGAACTAAGAGAAAATTTAATTAAGTAGTGGGAAAATGTCCATTGGTGATGAATGGGTTGATCACTTGTGTATATCTGAATGTGCTACCACTTGGTTCTTATGATGTTCTCATTGGAATGGATTGGTTAGAACCTCATAGAGTGAAGCTTGACATTTATAACAAGAATTTTGAATGCATGGATGAAGAAGGGAACCCAATAGTGGTAAGAGGAATTCCGAAGGTAATATCGATGAGGCATATTTCAGCAATGCAATTAAAGAAGTTCTATAGAAAAGGTTGTCAGTTGTATGCATCCCATATGGAGGAGGCAGCAGAGAATGCAAATCCTAGGTTAGAAGACTATCCTATGTTGCAAGACTTCAAGGATGTTTTTCTTGATGAGGTTCCAGGACTTCCTCCAAAGAGGGACATAGATATCAGAATTGAACTTGTGTTAGGAGAAGCACCAGTGTTAAGAGAACCCTACAGAATGAGTACACTAGAAATGTTAGAATTGAAGATGCAACTGCAAGAATTGTTAGATAAAAAGTATATCAGGCTGAGTGTGTCTCCTTGGGGAGCACCAGTTCTATTTGTAAAGAAGAAAGATGGTACACTCAGATTGTGTATTGATTATAGGCAGCTAAATAAATTCATGGTGAATAACAAATATCCTTTTCCAAGAACTGATGACCTCTTCAATCAAATGAAAGGAGAAAAGGTATTTTCCAAGATTGACTTGAGGTTTGGTTACCATCAGGTGAGGATCAAGGATGAAGACATGCATAAGACAACCTTCAGAACAAGGTATGGACATTATGAGTTTGTAGTGGTACCATTTGGACTCACAAATGCGCCAACAACATTTATGTTCCTTATGAATAGTGTCTTCAGCAGGTATTTGGACAAATTCATTCTTGTTTTCTTTAATGACATTATTGTTTATTCTAAGAATGAAGAAGAGCATGAAGAACATTTGAGAATAATATTGCAATTACTCAGAGAACATCAACTGTATGCAAAGCTGAGCAAGTGTGACTTCTATAGGGATAGAATTCAGTAATTGGGTCACATTATTTCAGAGGAGGGTATATCTTTAGACCCTGACAAGATTGAATCTATTAAGAATTGGCCTACTCCAAAGAATGTGACAGAGGTAAGATCTTTTATGGGGCTTGCAGGATATTACATGAGATTCATTGAAGGATTCTCCAAGGTTGCACATGATATAACTTCTTTGCAAAGGAAGGGGATAAAGTTTGAATGGAACTCAAAGTGTGAAGAAAGTTTCCAGTAGTTAAAGTATCTTCTCACCAGTGCACCGCTCTTAAAAGTTGCAGACCTAGAGAAATATTTTGTGGTATGTATAGATGCATGTGGCCAAGGACTTGGAGGAGTTCCTATGCAGGACAACCACGTGATATGTTATGAATCCAGCAAGCTAAAATATCATGAAAAAAACTATGCCACTCATGATCTATAACTTGCAGCCATAGTACATGCTCTCAAGATGTGGAGGAATTACTTGATGGGAAGAAGATTTGAGCTAAGGACAGAACATTGTGGTATGAAGTATTTGTTTGAGCAGCCTACTCTGAATGCTAAGCAAGTGAGATGGTTGGATTTTTTATGTGAGTTTGATTTTGAAATCAAGCACATAAAAGGAAAAGAGAATAAGGTAGTTGATGCACATGATAGGAAGGAACAGGAAATGCATGTGGCATCCATTAGTATTTGCTAATCATGTTACTGAAGATGAATTGTATGTATAGGTCAAGGACAAGTTGCACTAGGAAATCCTTGAAAATAAGTATGAGGGATATAAATTGGAAGATGGACTTCTTACTTATAAGAACATAATTTATATTCCAAATGTAGCATATTTGAGGAGGGTTGTTATGGATGAGATCCATCAAGCTCCGTATTCTAGTCACCCAGGATATCAGAAGATGATTGCTACAGCTAGAAAGCAGTACTTTTGGCTAGGAATGAAAAAGGACGTGGCCGAATATATTTCAAGGTGCATGAAGTGTCAGCAAGTGAAGGCTGAACATCAACACCCAACAGGTTTGTTGCAGCCTTTGCCGGTTCCAGAATCGAAATGGGATGTTATTTCCATGGATTTTATTATAGGGTTTCCAATGACTTGGAGACAACATGATTCCATCATGGTCATGGAGGAAAAGTTCACAAAGGCAACACATTTTATACCGGCTAAGTCTACGCATAAGACTGATGACATTCCAAATATATTCATGAAAGATATTTTCAAATTGCATGGTTTACCTAAGGCAATACTCTTTGACATAGATGTCAAGTTCCCTTCCATTTTTTGGAAGCGGTTGTTTGCAGATTAAGGTATAAAATTGAATTTTAGCAATACCTACAATCCTCAGACCGATGGACAAACTGAGAGAGTTAACCAGGTACTAGAAGACATGCTCTACATGTATGTGATGGACAAACCAAACAAGTGGGAAGATTATTTACACTTGGTAGAGTTTGTTTATAACAATGGATAGTAAGCATCCTTGGGGATGAGTCCATATGAAGCTTTGTATGGAAGAAGGTGTAAGACACCAGTGGCTTGGGATAATCCAGTGAACAGGGTTGTGCTTGGTCCAGAATTGCTCAAAGAGATGGAGCAAGAGGTTGTAAAGATCAAACAAAATTTGAAAGCAGCCTAGGATAGACAAAAAATCTATGCAGATAAGCATAGGTTGAACAGAGAGTTCAGTGTTGGGGATCATATTTACCTTAGAGTGAGGGAAAAGAAGAGCTGCTTGAAGCTCGAAAGTTGTGCCAAGTTGTCACCTAGATACTGTGGGCCATTTGAAGTGTTTGAAAGAATAGGGTCAGCTTCATATAGACTTGCATTTCCTGCTATTACTAGAGCTCATAATGTTTTTCATGTTTCTTTGCTTAAGAAATATGTACATGATCCTAACCATGTAATAAATTGGGATGTGATTTAGGTGGAACCAAAGGGAGAGTTCCAAATCGAGCCTATGCACATCCTCACCAGGAAGGTCACAATGCTCCGGAACTGAGCAATAGGACATGTGAAGGTGCAATGGGAGCACTACAGTCCTGAAGAAGCTACCTAGGAGCTGGAGGATGCCATGTGACTGACACATCCATTTTTGTTCAAATCTACGGATTGCTGAGGGAAGTTCCAACAATCATTTTTGTTTAATGTTGTAAAGCACTGAGGACAGTGCTGTTGAAGGGGGAGGGGGATGTAACACCCCTTTTTTTACCCAGTTTGCAATTAAATAAAATGATGTAAATAATCAGGGTGTGGAGCTAGGAAAAATCCCACCAACGATTTAGTATTTGTGATTCAATGATTAAAGTTGGGCCGATGGTATTTTTGTGCTAGCCGGCACATTATTATTTCGGACATGATGATAAATTCACAATTTATTAATTAAAAACCTATAGATAGCTATTTCAACGCAACTAAATTAAGATGGGGGCATGATGTTCCTAAGGATAATGGGGGGGGGGGGGCGTTGAAAGAACAGGTATAAATTCAAATTGGACAAAGCCCGCTTGGGGAAAAACATTTTTTTTAAAATTTTCTTGGGCAAAAAAATCCACCTTTTCCCTCACGCATGGGCGTTTCATATTTCCTCATGATTTGGAATGGGAAAGACATTATGGGGAATCCCATTCTGTATTCATGCAGTAAGAAAAACCTCTAAGTTTGAACCTTGGACAATTTTCTCTCCTGTTAGATGATTTTTTGTCCTCATTCATGATTTTCTCCCGTTCAGAAATCTGTTTCCTTTCACATTTTTGGCTCTCCTGTGTGTATTTGTCCCCTCTCATGTCTTCTCTTAATTGCCAGTCATTTTCCTAAATTTGATTGCTTGAAATCTGATTTTTGTGTCTTGTATTTGATTAAGAAGAAAGCGTTTTCATTTGGTAAATTTGCAGCAGTCATTTCACATTGGCAATGCTTAGAAATTCATAAATTACTATGTGCATGAATTTACCTTGGCTTCTGTTACATTTTTTATTTCTAGTACTCAGATAATTATGTGTACATCCTTGCTTTGGCATCCACACTGATTGAGGAATGGAAATGGGCCTAGACTTGCTTGATAAACCTAGTCTGTGAAGGCATTGCACAGACCTATCTAGATGGTTGTGTTCCTTCTTTGCATGTCCTGAATAGAACTCGAAGGAAACGCATCGCCTAAGGGACTATGTAGTAGAGAAGTGGATTCTTCCTTCTGTTGGGTGTGTAAGTGTTTAGAGGTCAATCTAGATCCAGTGTGGGTGATCATAGCTCTGGATTGAGCTCACTAGCTTAGCAGTCATTTTTTCCACTTTCTTGGCAACCTAATAAACCCCACTATTTCGGATTGGCTGAAGTTTATTGTATCTTTCACTATGGGTGAAGTCTGCTAGTGTTCCTTATTCCTTGGAGAAATCATGCCCAGCTTGGGGGTATTCATGTTGCTAAGAGATTAAAGAGCACACTCGCCTATGGATGGGTGGAATGTTCCAGCGATTAGAGGAAATTTCAATTCAAAATGGGCCTTCCAAAAATAATACAAATTCCATGTCATCGTGTATTAGCCAATCAAAATGCTTTAAAATTCAAAAAGGGAGCACCTCTTAAACAATTTTTAATATAAATTTTGGGATAGGTATCATAAAAAAATACTTGTTTTGTTCATATTTTCGACATATCTCCCTGTGTTTTTACTCAAATTTTGATCGGGAGAGCTTGTTGGATTTGGAATTAAATTCCACATCCAACGAGTACCCACTAGGCATACTTTTGATGGGCCTCGCTACCCCAAAAACAAGAAATCCCTGAAAAAACATGATGATGATGTCGTCATCATGTTTTTTCAGGTATTTCTTGTTTTTGGGGTAGAGGGACCCATCAAAAGTATTTCGAGTGGGTACTCGTTGGATGCGTAATTTAATTCCATATCCAATGAGCTCTCCCGATCGAAATTTGAGTAAAAACACAGGGAGGTATGTCAAAAATATGAACAAAAAAGTAGTTTTTTATTTTCTTCCTCCAAAATTATTAAATATTATTTTATTATTTTAACTATTGTTTTATTAATTTTCCATAGGAGTCCCATTTTGAGTTGAAATTTCCTCTAATGGGCATAGCTAGTTGTGGTACAAGGTCTTTCAAAGATAAGTATTCTTGTGTATTTAAATTCCGCAACTGTATCTTGTTATGAATTTATATGAACATGTTAAATGCTTGAATGTATTGAATAAATGAATTATGATTCCATTGTAGATTGTATTATGGATCTGTTTATACTTAGGTATGCTTTATTTCAAAGTATATATATGGGGCTTAGATTTCCTGGGTTGATAGACGTTGTCGTGTTCTATCCACCTAGTATAGGGTTGGGGACATGACAAAAGGAATTTCAGGTATGTTCCAAATGGCATCAGAGCTCGAGTTGCAACACTTAGGACTTTATGGGTGAAACAAAAATCAAAATGAAAATTAGAAGGTACAAGTTGGATGAAATGATGATTGGGTGGTTACAAATAATAGAAATAAATAAAGTAAATATCGGGGAAGGATTTCCCTCCCGCTGTCATGTTCCCTCTTTCCCCGAAGGAGAGAACGTGACCCAACTCTTCTACCTGAGTTACCTATCTTGGATTTTGCATTCATATGATGATTCGTGATTCTTTTTTTTCTTTAAAGATCTACACAAGCAAGAATTTCTCCTGCTAGCATTCTAATCCTGACTGTGTATAACTCTTTATGTTCCCCAATTGCAAAGAGATTGAACGATGGAGAATTGTCCCATAGAAAATCAACGGTGCAGAGAGCTTCACTTGCAGAATTAGAAACATATCAAAATTTCATTCTCGCACCTATGCAAAAGGAAAAATATGCAGAAATTCAATCTGTTCATGAAACTTTCTAAGTATAAAATAGATTTCCAACATCCACGCCAGCACCAATCTGGTCGATCTAACTTCATAACAACTTAGAAAATTCATTGAAGTAATTACACACATAGATGCATCATTCATTAAATATACAGTTGAAACACAACACATTTCTTTCAAGCATTCGTCATTTCATATTAATTTACAAACAAGTATAGTTGCAGGGATTGAAACACAAGAGATACTTATCTTTATCAGACACTTGTCTCACAACCAGCTATGTCGTTACAACGTTCCACCCAACCATAGGCCAGTGTGCTCGTCAATCTCTCTGCAGCACTGCCACCCTCTAGTTGGGCATGCTTTCCCCAAGGAATAAGGAACACTAGCAGATTTCCCCATAGCCAAGGATACAATAAAATGTAGCCAAGCCAATACAGTTGGGTTTATCAGACTTATACATGAATTTATTTACACTTAGCCAAAATTCACATGAGACACAACCAAGCAAACATATGGGTTTATCAGGATGGCAAGGAGGTGGAAAGACTGATTGCTAAGCTAGTGAGCTCAATCCTAGAGCTATGGACACCTAGACTTGATCTAGCCTAGCTTCTAAACATTTACACGTAGAACACAAGGAAACATCCCCTTCTCTACCACACAGTCCCTCGGGCCATGCCTTCCTTTCTAGTGTTATTCAAGGTATGCAAAGAAGAAAGCTAGCCCTCTAGATTGGTCTATGAGGTTCCTTCATACACGAGGTTTATCAAGCAAGTCCAGAATCCATTTCCATTCCCCAAATCAATTCATATGTCAAATGAGGACATGCACACAACGATCCTGCGATTAATAAAACATAACAAAAGCAAAGGAATACACACAAACACACCAATTACGAATTTCTGAGCATTGCCTGAGCCAGACCGACTACTGCAATTTCCAATAACGAAATCCTTTTCTGGTCATTCAATTCAAAAACACAAATCAGATTCTAGGAATTCGCATTCAGAAAATGACTAACATACAGGAAAATCATAAAAAAATAAAACAATTCATAGAACAGGAAAATTTGTGAAGGATCAAGACTTAGAGCGGTTTTTCTTGCTACATGAATGTAATGTCCCCAAAAATCAAAATTGTTTTTTTTAATAGGATATTAACAACTACCTATATGGAACATTATTCGACTCGCATAATTATATCGTACACTACATGTACCACTTGTTGTCCGTCGATTGCACACCAGCAGCATAAATCTTCCGAAAGCTATCTCCTCACTTGGGAAAGTGGGAGAGGTGTGACCTTGGGGGCAAGCACAGAGCTAGGTACTATCACCTACTCCTAGCTCCTTCGTTTAGGCTAACTCCTAACGAATCCAAAGGGGGTAGTCTCTAACAAAGAGCTTTCTATGGATCATAGTTTTAAGTTAATTTTTAGATGTTTTTGGATGCAGATGGGTGTTGTTTAGGAGTTACTGTGATTTAAAATGATTAATATTAGGGGGATGATGATTAATCAAAACAAACCACGTTGCTAACAAGAGATCACACATATAAGCAAAGATTCCAAACTTATAAATTAAGCATTAAAATATAATCAATTGAAATGGCCCATAGACAGTTGATCAAGATAGAAAATTAATCAAATATAACAAAGGACCAGTGCCTTATCGAGTCAAATAAATGCGTGAAATAAAGCCTAGGAATCAAGCTAGTGAGTATTAGGTTTTGTAAGTGCTCTTGGTATATTTTAAAATTTTTTGATAGTGGTCTTGCTTAGAGTGTTAACAAAAGTTTGTCAAAGCCGGGAGACTCTTCTAAGTTCCCTCCGTTGAAGACATGTCTGGCCCGCCCAGTATCCCAGGCTGGTATCGTCAAGATTGACTAGCTAGCTAAGAATCTACGACAGTGGGAGGTTCCGGCACCTCTACTAGGAATTACTTTGGAATAATCCCTATAACCTCGGTGCGTTGGTTACGGGTGTTTAAGTATTATTAAATTACTTTTGTAGGGTTTAAAGATCCAGTGCCATTTCTGGGTATTCCGATCCGGGATCAGTCAGATCATACTTCTGCAAGGAGGGGAGGGAGTTAATTAATTAAAAAGGGTGTGTGTGTTGAAGGTTTTATTAAGTTGATTAATTAAGACTCTCCGACAAAGAGCGCTCTTGACCCTGCCTTATGACAGTGGTTCAAGAGACTTAGCTAATCTAGACGAGACTAATGCAGGGATTATGCAAACCTAGGATGATCTCCGATAGAGAGTGCTCTTGACTTGTGTTTTTTCAAGTTCAAGAGTATTACTTAAGAGTTAATTGATTAAACAATGTGAATAAAAAACAAAGATGACTTATTAAACTCTCCGACAGAGAGCACTCTCGTTCCACCTTATGGTGTGATTCAAGAGATTTAAGCAGTCAATTTACTTAGAAAGATAACAATTTAAAAGAGTAATCAAATTAATTAATGAATTAGAAGTGATGGATTAACAGTTAATATTCTAAGCATAAGATGGAAATAATGATGAAGACAAGCAAATATAACCTAAGCATATACAAGTAAACACAACACAAGCCTCCCCAAATGGGGGAGGATGAGAGTGGGGACTTAAAAACCCCACTCAAACAAAAGTACTTTATTGAAATTATTACAATTTTCCTTTAGGAATTTAATCCCTGAAAGGGATTTTCAAATAAAAGCATACAACTCTACTATCATTAAAATTTATGTAAAAAAGGAGAGTGATTTACTTTTACTTGAAACTTTTCTCAAATTTTGCAAAAAGGGAAAAGAAGAAGTTTGAATGAGATCAAAATTGTAAGGCAAAGAAGGCTGAAAATAAGAAGAAAAAGATAGGAAAAAGGAAGGAAAACAAAGAGAAGGTCAAAGACAAGAAAATGGAAGAATAGGGCAGCCAACTATGAGGCCAAAGGAGTATAAAAAATGATAAAAATGGGGCAGTGATGAAGAAGGAAGATGGCTGTCATAAAAATCAAAAAATAGGACAGAAAACAAAAATGGGAAGAAAAGGCCAAAAACAAGATGGAAGAAGGCCCAAAAACTAGGGCAAAAAGAGGCAAAAAAGGGGCATAAACTAGTGCACACTAGGGCTGTCAAAAAAGAAGAAAATGAGTGGTAAAAAGAATAAAATGGGGCAGCGATGAAGGAAAGATAAGAAAGGAAAAAACCAATCAAGGAGGAAAAGGCTTGCAAGAAAGAAAAACAAGGGGATCAAGGAGCAAAGAGAGAACTAGAAGAGGGAAGTTCGGTAACCAAGAAAGTATTTGAAATTATGGATGGAACCCAAGAGAGAGAGCTAGACTCCCAGCTTTTTTTTTTGAAGAAGAAGAAGAATATCTTTGTAGGTCCTGCAATGAAAGTGTTAATAAAAAAGGTTGCTTGAAGCCTGGGATAGAAGCAGCTGAGCTCTCACCCTTCTTCAACCTGTGAAGCCTGAAAACACACTACAACTCAACACAAAACGTGACATCAAAATACATGCTAGTATGCTAAGAAAATTGAATCATGATCAACATTACATATATACTGATTACTCATGTCCATAAAAATACTAATCTACTTCACATAAACAATCAAGTTGAACTACAAATGATTGTTCTACTGTGCTAACAATGGCCCTCTTGAGCTAAAAAATAAACAATTTAATCTCACATAAGCATTAAAAAAAAATAGGGGTTAGAGACAATATCACCTCAACAAATTGCAAAAAACTACCACATCCAAGAGCTCATGGACCTCCAAAGTCTGATCTTTATTAACAAATTAAAGCAAATGCCTGTTACAAATTTCTCAGAGTAACTCTGCTACAAAAGTCCATCATAATAGAGCTGAAAGAGCCTCTTTTTAACAAATGAGAGAGTGCTAAAACCCTAAAACCAAAAAACCAACCCTAACCAGCTTAGCCACCTAACAAAGAGCCGAGACCTAAACCGGAGAACCGGGAGTGATGGGAGGCCTCCACCCAGGCATGGCGCCCCCACTCCAACCCTGTGCACTGAAAACAAGCCAAGGATGAGGCCACATGTGTGAGTCTGGATGTGCATAAGCTCATCCTTTAGGTCTTGTAGGAGCTTGAGCTAGGTTTGGGAATCCCACTTTTGGTGTAAGCTTCAGTATTCACCTCGATCAAATCACCAAACCAATGAGAGATCTCCATCTCATCTTTAGCTCGATATGACATGTCTGATAACTGATAATAAATTAATTGCTCTCTTAATGATGACTGAAGCTGAGTTATGATAACTCCAATCATCATAAGTGTTCCATGAGATGTCATTTAGCCTTTTATTTTACTGAATTTGGGTTAATTTGAAGATTTTTAGTTTTCTCCAAAATAATCATTTTTTTTAATAGAAATCATTTTTTAATAAAAATCATTTTTTTACTCAAAACTGACTTTTTTGAGTAAAAAGACATTATGTGTCCGATTGCTGATCTGAAAGTTGGCTCTAACTGGCGGCTGATCAAGAATGATTTTTGGCTTAAGGTTAGAGCCTTCAATCACTAAATTCTACGTCCATATCACGAACGAGTTTTTTCCATTTAATTTATGGAAAAATTAACCCAAAAAACTTAGGAAAAGTAATTAAAAATTAAAAAATTAAAAAAATAATTTTTCACTATTCGAAAAAGTTTTTTATGTGTCCAAATGACTTAGGACATTACCATGATCTATTTAAATAATGTCTAGTAGGATTATAACACTCAGTTGGGCTCTAATAACCCCCCAAGGACCAGAATTCAACATCGAGCATTCCAGCTTTGGAGGAAGCGGAAGAAAACCTCGTCAATTATACTCGGCTGAAGGCAAAGCATAATTGTCTAGGGCAAAAAACTCCCTGAAATACCCTATTTGAGATTCCACGTCTCAGGAGACTGAACCACTCAAAAATATCATACTAGCACATTTTATTACAAACCCCGTGGGTCCATGGTCAAAATTATTCAAATAAAAAATTGACTAGCCAATATTGGGTAGACATGCAAATGGATCAACTGATACACTGGAATCAGACTTTGAACAAGTTTGTCAACCGGCGGCTCCTCAGGTAACCCAACTATGGTACAAAAAGTTGGATAACATCTGGCTCCAACTGTGGGACTTGTGCTCGATGTCATCTCTTATGCAAGGAGAGCATACAAGAACCCTAGAATATCTAGTTTCCACATCCTGTAAAAAACATCTCAACTTGACAAGAAAAACCTCAGTAGCACAAGTTTTATGAAAAGGAGCCAATGATCCAAAAGTTACTTTATTCAAATAAATGACAAAACTTAACTGAAAATTTTATTTATTTCTAAGTACAAAAAGAAAATGCTAAAGTAAATGCTCACTTTAAGGAGCCTATTTTCCTACTCTAAGCATGATACAAAAAAGGTTAGTTGTAATCATAAATCCAATGTAGCCACCTAAGCATTTTATTAATATAAAAAGGTGTTTCCTTGTCTTTGGTTACCATCCAAAGTAAGGGCACAATTTCCAGAAAATGCAAACCTGCGTGGTGATACAGAATGGGCGGGATGGATGGGGAATCATGGGCATGAATAATGTCGTCAAACTTCTTCCCAAACTAGCAGATGCTCACGCAGGCTGCTTCTATCCATGACTGGATAGCACTGATATATAAATCGGGATAATGCGGCAGGTCGACTAGTCCATCATGCTGATCATTAAGGCTTATCAAATAATAACTCGTTGTATAAGCCCCAAGGTGCTCCAAAACATAAGGAACATCTATACGTGAAGACCATGGCTAAGAAAAAGCTTCAACTAGTTGTATCCCATCTGATTCATCACTGCACTACTTTTTCAAATCCTTATTACCGACACTTGGATACAATTCTGACTGATCATATGAAAACTCTGACTGCTCTTCCTTATAACTTTCATAAGTCTCAGAATAACAACTCCCCTTGCTGGACATATCATAGATGAGATTCTCAAAAATATTTTCAAAGGTATCATATGTTGGATTTTCAATAAAAGTCCAATAGTCATCATCGCCATCTATGTCGAATATGAGAGATGCATCATCACTGGTATCAAGTCCCTAGCTACACTCCTCATTCTGCTCAAAACAATCTTCTTCAAAAAGTTGGGTTTCAAAGATATCACATGGGACCCAAATTTCCAAATATTTGTCATTCCATGGAGAGCATGGAGGAATCTCATCACATGAAACTTCTATGATTGGATTTTCAATTAAAGTCTCATAGTTGTCATCCATCTCAAAAGAAAGGGGTTCTTCCTCACTTGTATCAAATTCCTAGCTATATCCCTCCTCATGATCATAGTCATCTTCTTTAGAAAAAAGGTCACAAGGTAGTAAACCTTCCAAATTATCTTCATTATGATCATTAGTAGGATTAGTGCTAAAGTTTTCAGTGAGGTTATCCAATTGTTGACTAAACTCTTCGACTTGATACCGGGTTTCTGTGGTGATAGGATGGAGCTGGCCAACTGCGTCAATGTACTCAGGCTCTCTTGAATACTGTTTTGCCTCTCTCCAACTTTCTCCAAAAATATCATGCATGTCATCTACATAGTTTATGTACTCAGGCTCGCTTGAGGATGCTTTAGGACCAAAACCCTCTGGAAAACCATGCCCCTGAATATAGCATGCATAATAGCAGGAAGATTCTTCATGAAGGTCTTCACATGCCCTACAAAATGGCATGTAAGTTTCATCCACATTAGTGGCCTCTAGCTGATGAGGAGGCCTCTGTTCATGGTTGGGTTTCTTTCTCTACCATGTTGGTTTTGCAGGGAAAGCTCCAGGAGGTGGTGGAGGTTGAGTTCTTTCCATTGTAATCACCCTATTTTGAATCTCCTTCAATTGTACTAAGTGTTTCTGTTCTGCTTCCTCCATATTTTTCTTCATCTCCCTTTTCATTTCAATCATTTGTTTTTCATAGGCATCCTTCATAGCTGCTAAAGGATCCTTGTATTTAGGTTCACTAATTTTCAAAGGAGTTGAAGACCTTGAATAACACTGGAGGTTAGATTCACCAGATGACTGCATATTCTTATTAATTTTAATGGCCAAATTCTGAGCTTGAAGCAGTGTGGTTGGCTCCTTGTCTCTAATCTGGTACTGGATCTTGCCACTTAATGCTTCTATGTAATAATCCAAAGTAGAAGCTGCAGGAGGAGCATAAGTAGCAGGGATGGAATTTGATAACTCTATTAACCTATCGTCTAATTCATCCATGGTTTCTGTATCAGAATTCTTCATAGTAGTCAAGGCTGCCACTAGATGTCTAGGCTCCTTTTTGCTACCAAACTTTTCAAGGAAAGCAGTCTTGAAGTCTGCTAAGGAGGTGAAATAATTGTCCGAAAAATTATTGTACCAGTTGTCATCCTTGCCATCCAAAGACAAGGAAAAAAAGGTCATGTAAACATCTCCATGCCTATCAATACCCCTGATATGGGCACCACAGTGTCTGGTGAAATTCCTAATATGCTGCTCAGTAGAGAGGGAGGCATCAGTGCCATTATATGCCGTAAGCTTGTCGATAGCCTTGTCAGGGATATCATGAGGATAACCTGCTATCTGAGCAAAGTTAAGTTGAGTAAAAAACTCACCCATTGGATTAGGGAAACAGTTATTATTTTACAATTTTTCTAAGTTTTCTGAAAATAAAAGATGGATGTCTGAAATAAACTCAGATCCAAGTTCCGCAAGGATCCTGTGAGAAGATAGTTTGTTTAATCTCCTCCTCAAGACCTTTTCGGGGTCAGGAATGAAATCGACCAAACCTACAGAGTTTCTTCTAGTAGAATACCTTGAGGTGTTAACTGACAATGGAGTCACCAGGTGGAATTAAGTCTAATTTCAGAGAGTGATTAGACTAAAAATCTACCAAAAAGGATAAAAAGGTAAAAAACTAAAAGAAACAAAGGTCGTCTAGGAACAAAAATATTTGTCCCCGACAACGACGCCAAAAGATGTTGTCCGTCGATTGTACACCAGTAGCAGAAATCTTCCGAAAGCTGTCTCCTCAATTGGGAAAGTGGGAGAGTTGTGACCTTGGGGGCAAGCACAGAGCAAGGTACTGTCACCTACTCCTAGCTCCTCTATTTAGGCTAACTCCTAACGAAGCCAAGGGGGGTAGTCCCTAACAAATATTTTTCTATGGCTCAAAGTTTTAAGTTAATTTTTAGATATTTTTGGATGTGAATGGGTGTTGTTTAGGAGTTACTGTGATTTAAAATGATTAATATTAGGGGGATGATGATTAATCAAAGCAATCCACACTGCTAACAAGAGATCACACAGATAAGCAAAGATTCCAAACTTATAACTTAAGCATTAAAATATAATAAATTGAAATGGCCCATAGACAGTTGATCAAGATAGAAAATTAATCAAATATAACAAAGGACCAGTGCCTTATGGAGTCAAATAAATGCGTGAAATAAAGTCTAGGAATCAAGCTAGTGAGTATGAGGTTTTGCAAGTGCTCTTGGTAGATTTTAAAAGTTTTTGATAGTGGTCTTGCTTAGAGTATCAACAAAAGTTTGTCAAAGCCGGGAGACTCTTCTAAGTTCCCTCCGTTGAAGACATGTTGGGCCTGCCCAGTATCCCAGGCTGGTATCGCCAAGATTGACCAGCTAGCCGAAAATCTAAGACAGCGGGAGGTTTTGGCGCCTCTACCAGGAAGTACTTTGGAAGAATCCCTACAACACTGGTGCATTGGTTATGTGTGTTTAATTATTATTAAATTACTTTTGTAGGGTTTAAATATCCAGTGCCGTTTCTAGGTATTCCGATCTGGGATCAGTTAGATCATAGTCCGGCAAGGAGGGGAGAGAGTTAATTAGTTAAAAAGGGTGTGTGTGTTGAAGGTTTTATTAAGTTGATTAATTAAGACTCTGTGACAGAAAGTGCTCTTGACCTTGCCTTATGATAGTGGTTCAAGAGACTTAGTTAATCTAGATGAGACTAATGCAGGGATTATGCAAACCTAGGATGCTCTCTGATAGAGAGTGCTCTTGACTTGTGTTTTTGCAAGTTCAAGAGTCTTACTTAAGAGTTGATTGATTAAACAGTGTGAATAAAAATCAAATATGACTTATTAAACTCTCCGACAGAGAGCACTCTTGATCCACCTTATGGTGTGATTCAAGAGATTTAAGCAGTAGATTTACTTAGAAAGATAACAATTTAAAAGAGTAATCAAATTAATTAATGAATTAGAAGTGAGGGATTAACAATTAATATTCTAAGCATAAGATGGAAATAATGATGAAGACAAGCAAATCTAACCTAAGAATACACAAGTAAACACAACCCAAGCCTCCCCAAATGGGGGAGGATGAGAGTGGGGACTTAAAAACCCCACTCAAACAAAAGTACTTTATTTAAATTATTACAATTTTCCTTTAGGAATTTAATCCCTGAAAGGTCTTTTCAAATAAAAGCATACAACTCTACTATCATTAAAATTTGCATAAAAAAGGAGACTGATTTACTTTTACTTGAAACTTTTCTCGAACTTTGCAAAAAGGGAAAATAAGAAGTTTGAATAAGAGCAAAAGTGTAAGGCAAAGAAGGCTGAAAATAAGAAGAAAATGATAGGAAGAAGGAAGGAAAACAAAGAGAAGGTCAAAGAAAAGAAAATGGAAGAATAGGGCAGCCAACTATGAGGCCAAAGGAGGATAAAAAATGATGAAAATGGGGCAGTGATGAAGAAGGAAGATGGCTGTCATAAAAATCAAAAAATAGGACAGAAAACAAAAAGGGGAAGAAAAGGCCAAAAACAAGATGGAAGAAGGCCCAAAAACTAGGGCAAAAAGAGGCAAAAAAGGGGCATAAACTAGTGCACACTAGGGCTGTCAAAAAAGAAGAAAATGAGTGGTAAAAAGAATAAAATAGGGCAGTGATGAAGGAAGGATAAGAAAGGAAAAAACCTAGCAAGGAGAAGGCTAGCGAGGAAGAAAAACAAGGGGATCAATGAGCAAAGAGAGAACTAGAACAAGGAAGTTCGGTAACCAAGGAAGTATTTGTAATTATGGATGGAACCCAAGAGAGAGAGCTAGAATCCCAGCTTTATTTTTGTATTTTGAAGAAGAAGATCTTTGCAGGTCCTGCAATGAAAGTGTTAGATTAAAAAGGTTGCTTGAATCCTGGGATAGAAGCAGTTGAGCTCACACCCTTCTTCAACATGTGAAGCTTGAAAACATACTACAACTCAACACAAAATGTGAGATCAAAATACATGCTAGTATGCTAAGAAAATTGAATCATGATCAACATTATGTATATACTGATTACTCATGTCCATCAAAATACTAATCTACTTCGGATAAACAATCAAGTTGAACTACAAATGATTGTTCTACTGTGCCAACAATGGCCCTCTTGAGCTAACAATTAAACAATTTAATATCATATAAGCATTAAAAAAAAATGGAGGTTAGAGACAATATCACCTCAACCAATTGCAAAAAACTACCACATCCAAGAGCTCATGGACCTCTAAAGTCTGATCTTTATTAACAAATTAAAGAAAATGCTTGATACAAATTTCTCAGAGTAACTTTGCTACAAAATTCCATCATAATAGAGATGAAAGAGCCTCTTTTTAACAAACGAGAGAGTGCTAAAACCCTAAAACCAAAAAACCAACCCTAACCAGCTTAACCACTTAACAAAGAGCCCAGACCTAAACCGGAGAACCAGGAGTGAGGGGAGGCCTCCACCCAGGCAAGGCGCCCCCATGCCAACCCTGTGCAATGAAAACAAGCCAAGGATGAGGCCACACATGTGAGTCTGGATGTAGGTAAGCTCATCCTTTACGTCTGGCAGGAGCCTGAGCTAGGTTTGGAAGCCCACTGATGGTGTAAGCTTCAGTATTCACCTCGATCAAATCACCGAAATAATGAGAGCTCTCCATCTCATCTTTAGCTGGAGATGACATGTCTCATAACTGATAATAAATTAATTGCTCTCTTAATGATGACCGAGGCTGAGTTATGATAACTCCAATCATCATAATTGTTCCATGAGATGTCATTTAGCATTTTATTTTACTGAATTTGGATTAATTTGGAGAGTTTTAGTTTTCTCCAAAATAATCATTTTTTTTAATAAAAATCATTTTTTTACTAAAAATATTTTTTTTACTCAAAACTGACTTTTTTGAGTAAAAAGGCATTATGTGTCCGATTGCTGATCTGAAAGTTGGATCTGATTGGATGGCTGATCAAGAATGATTTTTGGCTTAAGGTTAGAGCCTTCAATCACTGAATTCTGAGTCCGAATCACGAACGGGTTTTTTCCATTTAATTTATGGAAAAATTAACCCAAAAAACTTAGGAAAAGTAATTAAAAATTAAAAAATTAAAAAAGAAAAAATTTCATTGTTCGAAAAAGATTTTTTCGAAATGTTTTTATGTGTCCAGATGACTTAGGACATGACCATGATCTATCTAAATAATGTCTAGTAGGCTTATAACACTCAGTTTGGCTCTAATAACCCCCCAAGGCCGAGAATTCAACATTGGGCATTCCAGCTTTGGAGAAAGCAGGAGAAAACCTCGTTAATTATACTCGGCTGAAGGCAAATCATAATTGTCAGTAGCAAAAAACTCCCTGGAATACCCTATTTGAGATTCTACGTCTCAGGAGACCGAACCACTCAAAAATATCCTACTAGCACATTTTATTACAAACCCCATGGGGCCATGGTCAAAATTATTCAAATAAAAAAGTGACTAGCCAATATTGTCTAGACATGCAAACGGATCAACTGATACACTGGAATCAGACTTTGAACAAGTTTGTCAACCGGCGGCTCCTCAGGTAACCCAACTATGGTACAAAAAGTTGGATAACACCATTGTTTATTCGTAAGATGTTCTTACATTCTGACATTTTACTTTCAGTCATTATTATTGATGTATTTTACTTATGATGTTTACTGCTTAGTTCTTCTATTTATACATGTGTTGCGTAAGTGTCGTTACTAGATTTAAATGCTTCATCCTTTTTGCATAGTATTATTTGTTATGTATAAAGTCCTAACTTAACTTTGTTTCTAGAAACAAAGTGGGAAGAGTGGCGAGACTCATTCTCCCATGACGCTACGAGAGTTAAAGGTGTTTAATTGTTTGTAGTCTTACTTAGTTCTTTTAACTAAGGAACCTCTTTTATTTCACACGCAGTTCATACTTTGGCAACGAGGTATTATTTAAAGAGTACTGAACTTCTTGATCCTAACAGACCTACTGCAGGTGGTTACAGTTCCTTGCCGACTCATATTTATAACTAGGTAAAATACTATTTACGTCAATTTAGCTATTGTTTGTGCCAGAAATTGTTCTTAGACTACCAGAAGAACAAGCCAACACAGTCTCAAAAGTAAAATTAAATAAAATAGGTTTTAGGATTTTAAAACTTCATCAGCAAGGAGGAAATAAACATCCACAAGCTAATACAGAACTGAATCATGAAAATTGGATAAACTAGGAATCAAACACATCCCAATAAGCCATAAACATTACACATGAAATACTAATTCGACCCACAGGCTACAAGCATTTACATGAATAAAACTTTAAACAAGAAATGAAATTGTAGATTGAGCAATCAAACAGATCAGAAATGAAAAAGCATGACAGGTAAAATGGATTATCAGTTTATATATAATCAATAACAGTCATCCACTTACATAAGATTTATAAGTGCTAGCTTGAGAAATCAAAGCTCCAAAAGCCTCTCCTTGTGTGAAAAATCCCTTTCTCAAAACTGTATGTTTGTCTTCCTTTTATCATTACAAAAGTAAAGTAGTTCCATAACTACCTTCTAGGTCAAAATTTGAAACAGTTACATCAATTAGTTACAAGATAACTCAAAATCTTTAAAGATAATTAACCCAAAAATAGCAAATCGGATTTGGGGAAATTTGGCGAATTTATGGAAATTTGGGTCTCAAATACGCCTTCATATCTCTTGATCTGAAACACCTGTGTAAAAACTAAGAGAGGTTTTTTTAAACGATTATGTTATGAAAAAAAAATCTCTTGGTTTTTCCAAATTCCTCTTCAATGGATCGGAATATGTTCTGCAAATTTGTGACTAAAACAGAAAATTATTAAATAATTCAAACCCTGAAAATAGGCCACAAAGATGAATTCGAATCTCTCAAATGATAATAGCTGCTGCAAACTTGAGAGACGTTTTTGTGAATGATTCTGTAGTAGACAAAAACCCTTTCTTGAATTCATTTCCATCTCCTCGTAATCTTCTCCCAATAACAATGACAAAAACAGGAAAAATAGAGCTGTTACAGGAATCTTCTCATGAAAATATTTGACAAAGGACTCAAAAATGAGAGTTAGATTATAAATGAAAACTTGGAATGAAATTTAAATATAAGTTTTTGAAAGCTTAAATATGTACATATTAACTAATAATCCCAAAAGACAAACTTTAAAACTAAAATAATGAAATGATTCAACCATTAAAAGCATTAAATCCAACCAAAATTATTGATTGTCAATTTTTTTTTAAATCAACATGAAATATAAAATTATTTGAAACCAATGGTTGAAAATTAGGACAAAAAGAACAGATAAACTAAAAACAAGATCTAGTTATATCATCTGGCTCTTGCTGCAGGATGAAGTTCTCTTTGTGAGGCTTCAACAACCTATAGACCTTGTGCCTTATTCATTAGGTGATGGAGTCATTTACCAAATCTCTGTAACTTTGTCAAACTCTGAACACATACCTCTAAAATGAAAAAATACTGCTACAAACCAGCATACTGAAAAGAATCTACATGCTCGTATAACGAGATTATTCTGCTATGTACTCCTACTTATAATCAGAGGAAACAACCCAATGAAGTGTAATCATACTTCCAGTGAAGCCAAGAAACCATTTGACTGAGAATCATAATTTCATGCATGCTACTGTTTGAGAAAATCCACAAAAGTTGTGATAAATGCAATAAAGAGTATGTAGGCAGCTGATACTTATGACTGGAAATAGGAAGTATGCCAAAATATGGAGCATTATAAACCTTTGAAAAATACAACTCCATCCAAGAAGCCACGGGATCATGAAATTTCTGATTTAAAACTTCAATGTCTTCATTATATTCATCATAAAGTGAAGCACTCTCTTCCTCTCCATTGCTGTTCTTTTTAAACTTTGGATCAAGAATGGAAACCAAGGGCTTTTCAAACTGCTTCTCGACCTTTAAATAAAACCCTTGATCAAAACTTGAACAAATAAAATTCTGAAAGTGACCATAAGTCAAGAATGGCAACTTATTTCTTATATCAATAGTAAGAGGTTGAAGAGCAGCAACTTTTTCTTCATAATATGATAATCTCATAGCAGGAACTAAGGAATTTCTACTACAATCCACTAAAAGTATGTTATCATTGAAAAAGTCAACAAACTAATATAAAGAATAAGCATCATTTATATTTTTATTCATATGAAAATCTAAAAATGATGAAGAAAACTGTCTTAAATCTGAATGATACCTACATTCTTCTTCCTGTTCATAAGCTTGTATATCTTCAACATGAGCCTGATCTCGAAGCATTTTGCAAGCTCGGATGTTCTCCTCCACTCCTTTTGCATCCTCAAACAATTGTCTTAAAGATGATGATTTTCTTTCTAACAGGAACAAGACAAGATCTGAATGTTGAGCCATAACATAATATACCATAGCAAGTTTTTCCGAAGGTCTGATCTCCGTAGGCATACTGATATAAAAACTTTGAAACATCCAATTAAATTTAGTAATTGGCTCATCATTTTCCCTTTTCAAACTATACAATTCGGAAAGAAATTGATCATAAGATTTATTCTTACCCCAATACTTCAAAAACACATCATGTAACTCTTCCCATGATCCAATTGAATGAGCTTTTAAATTTCGGAACCAAAACCCAACATCTCCAGCAAAGGATTTCGAAAATAACATCATGACAACATCCTCATGCATGATTTCAAAATGATCAATGAAATTATGAAAAGATTCTAAATGCTTCTCTGCTGTAATATGGTATTTTCCAGTAAAATGGGGAAGATATTCAACAAAGTAGGAAGGGTAAGGATGTAAGAGAGATGGAAGCCTAAGTGTAATGTCCCCGGTTTTGACCCCGTTTGCATGATGTATATATTGTAATTAATCGTGGTGAGGATCTCAAGGAAAAATCCCCACCATCGATTTGGTTGGGTATGTTTCGGCAAAAGAGATAGTTGCCGATGCTATATCGTGCTATCCGGCACATTATGGTTGGCATCATGTAAACATGCACATCAATTAAAATAAACCACAACCAGCTACGACAGTGCAACGTTGAATGAAAAGGGCATGGTTCCGAAGGATAAGGGGTGGGGGATGTCAAACCTTGGTTATGGGGGAAAAACCCATGTGTTGCCACCTTGTTGAATTGTCACCCTTTTTGTCTCATCCAACCTCTTCCAACCTCTTTAATGTTTTGTTGGGTAGTTGAGGAGTTATGACTGCTAGTGGTTGAGGCAGTTATGGTTTTTGGAAGTGGGGTGGCAGGATTGTAATTCCCTTTCCCACACACCCACTCCACCCATGACTTCCTTCACTCCACGCTTGGTCTCCACCTTCTCCACGACTCCATTCTCTCATGGTCGATTGGTGCCTCACGATTGTATGTTCGTCCTCACGCAGGAATCCTGTCTGCTTCTCACTCTCGTGCTGATTCATCGGCCTATTGTGGCGTTCTTTCCACTCGCACAGAGACCAATGAGTTGTTCTCTCACGACCTTACCTTCTCACACGGCCAGGAAGGGAGCTGCTTACCGGTGGGCATTCACGTTTTCCACAGAGAGAAATCGGGTATGCTTTCCTCTGTGTTTTTTGGTCTAGTGCAAGTTCCCTCATGCACAGACCATTGGAGTCATCTTTCCATGCCGTGATCCGTGCTCACTGATTACATTTTGGGACTGTTGTCTTCCCTGCGTTTTGTTGGCTGTGGTGCTCAAATTCGCTTTGGGCCACTGTGAATTTCTAATCCATTGGTTGAGTTTCTCTCTGTCCACACTGGAAGTTGGCTTCTCCTTTGTTTGGGACTGTGTAAGCTGCCCAGCCGTTACCTAGAGGAATTGTGTGTACTATGGGCCGTTGATTCAAACCTATTGGTTGAATTTCCCTATTTTGGGATGGTGAATTGCTGCTATCATTCATTGAGTGTTTGTGGCTGCTGGAGTACCCTAGTTTTGGGGTTGCAGCTGAGTTGTTTTGGCCACGGCAGGGCCAAGAACAACTCTGTGTTGCCTTGTGGGCTTAGGCTGTGCTAATCATTGGTTTGGGATTACCTCTGGTCATCTCTGCTTCTTCACAGGGCTGTGAAGGGTTGTTTTGCTGCTGGTATGCAGTGGTTGTTCCCTTGGAATGTGCTGGCTTGGAAAATATGTTGAAGGCCTGTTAAACCTAGCTGTGTTGGTTTGCTGATTGTGCCCCTTGGCTATGTGTAATCCTGCAATAACCCTTATTCTGGAGGAATCATGCCCAGCTTGGGGGTGGCAGTGTTGCTGAGAGATTGATGAGCACGCTGGCCTATGGTTGGGTGGAACGTTGTAGCGACGTAGCTGGTTTCGGGATTCTTCATCAAAAGATAAGTACTGCTGTTGTTTCATCTCTGCAATTAATCTATTGTCTTTAAATGAATTATGTTGAACATGATTAATGCTAGAATGTATGTTTGCTTCCACTGTATGATTGAAGAATCATGCATCTGTGTATGCTTGTATGTTTAGCATTCCTGTTATGTTTAAGTTTCTTTAATTTCAGCATTGATATCTTTTGATTATGTTCATGGGGTTGTTTGCCCATGTTTCGCTGCGTTGGTCGCGTCCTCCTCGTCGGTTTAAGGGATGGGGACGTGACACTAAGAGGTATAAACATCTTCTGTCTGAGTCTAGACTTAAAATCTGTGAGTTGAAAATGAGGTTCAACCAGTTGTTCGAAAGTTTCAGCAGTGATGGTAGAAGGTAATAAATCAGCTTTATTCTCTACAAGATGACCAGAATAATCAGCTTCAAGAGATATGGGTATATGTATATCATGCTGAACATGTATTTCAAATGAAGGAATAGGATCAACATCAATAACACAAGAAGAATGCAGATTTTCTTCTTCCAAAGAAAGATATGTACTTGAAGGTTTATGATCATCAGAATAGTCAAAACAACAAATAATTCTTTTGACATGCAATGGGAAATATAGGAAAGAACTGATGAATAAGAACCAAGCCTCATGGAGTAAAGTAACAATTTGATATCCAGTCTTTCCATTTGGATTCTTCATTTTTCTGTCAACAAAATTCCCCTTGCAGTGGAATCTTTAATCGTGGAGTTACCGGTGAAAATTTGTAGTTTAAAATATTTTCTGACTTTGTTCACCTCTCAAAATTAGAAGAATAATGATATCCCAGGGAATATATACTTCAGCTTCGTCCCTGGAAACGGCGCCAAAGATGTTTGTGCCAGAAATTGTTCTTAGACTACCAGAAGAACAAGCCAACACAATCTCAAAAGTAAAATTAAATAAAGTAGGTTTTAGGGTTTTAAAAACTTCATCAGCAATGAGGAAATAAACATCCACAAGCTAATACATAACTGAATCATGCAAATTGGATAAACTGGGGATCAAACACATCCCAATAAGCCATAAACATTACACATGAAATATTAATTCCACCCATAGGCTACAAGCATTTACATGAATAAAACTTTAAACAAGAAATGAAATTGTAGACTGATCAATCAAACAGATCAGAAATGAAAAAGCATGACAGGTAAAAGAGATTATCAATTTATATATAATCAATAACAGTCATCCGCTTACATAAGAGTTATAACTGCTAGCTTGAGATATCAAAGCTCCAAAAGGCTCTCCTTGTGTGAAAAATCCCTTCCTCAAAACTGTATGTTTGTCTTCCTTTTATCATTACAAAAGTAAAGTAGTTCCACAACTACCTTCTAGGTCAAAATTTGAAACAGTTACATCAATTAGTTACATGATAACTCAAAATCTTTAAAGATAATTAACCCAAAAATAGCAAATCGGATATGGGGAAATTTGGCAAATTTCTAGAAATTTGGGTCTCAAAGACACCTTGATATCTCTTGATCCGGAACACCTGTGTCAAAACTGAGAGAGGTTTTTTTGAATGAGTATGTTATGAACAAAAAAATATCTTGGTTTTTTAAAAATCCTCTTCAATTGATCGAAATATGTTCTGCAAATTTGTGACTAAAACAGGAAATTATTAAATAATTCAAACCCTGAAAATAGGCCACAAAAATGAATTCAAATCTCTCAAATGATAATAGCTGCTGCAAAACTGGGAGAGGTTTTTATGAATGAGTCTGTTTTAGACAAAAAACTCTTTTGGGTTTCCTGAATTCATTTCCATCTCCTCGTAATCTGCTCCCAATGACAATGACAAAAACAGAAAAAACAGAGCTGCTACAGGAATCTCCTCATGAAAATATTTGACAAAGGACTCAAAAATGAGAGTTAGATTATAAATCAAAACTTGGAATGAACTTTCATTATAATTTTTTGAAATCTTAAAGATGTACATATTAATTAATAATCCCAAAAGACAAACCTTAAAACTAAAATAATGAAATGATTCAACCATTAAAAGCATTAAATCCAACCAAAATTATTGATTCTCAAATTTTTTTAAAATCAATATGAAATATAAAATCATTTTAAACCAATAGTTGAAAATTAGGACAAAAAGAATAGATAAAATAAGAACAAGATCTAGTTACTACAGCTATCATAGCCAAAATTTTTATGTACTACTTATATTTCATTATGGTTTATGTTTCCTCTTTGTATATCTTACTATATTTACGTTCTATGTTTATTTTATTAAAAACTAATAACATCTCCTATGTTTTCTTATTTATAGGTTATGATCTTGGCTTAAAACAGACCTTTGATTTTTATAAGGGTTAAATATTAACATGGCATATTTCATATGCCATGTTCACTAAGCATTAAGCTTAGGGAAATCACATTGTATTAGGTTAATGCTTTAATCCTATGGTTTATATGTTATCTATATATTGTATGCCTTATAGCTTAAACCTTGGACTAGTGCATATTATACCTAGACTATGCACTTAACATAATCTTGTAATATATAAACCTTGTGATATGATTTGAGGTGGCGACATATGATATGGTTGAACCATATACGTTGGGGTTTAACGATTTGCATAGTAGTGGAGACTATCGTATGGTAACAATTTCAAACTATGGAAAAGTTGGTTTTTGGCTTTAATGTTGGAAACCAGCTGATGCCATTAATGCAACTTGGTTTTCGTGGCAGCCCAAACTTAGGCTTGGGTTACGATGGTTTGGTCATTTTGCTTGTCAATTGGGGTTTGGTCTTGGCTCTGCACAGGGGAAAGTGGAGGCGACTTCCAGACTTGAAACGTAAGCTTCAATTAGGGTTTTCTTTCTTCATTAGAGGAAATTTAAGGTCTAAAATGGGCCTCCTAAGGAAAATAATAAAATAATAGTTATTAATTTTGGAGGAAGAATGAAAAAAGTACTTTTCTTGTTCGTATTTTCGACATATCTCCCTATGTTTTTACTCAAATTCTGAGCAAGAGAGCTCGTTTGATGCGGAATTTAATTTTGCATCCAAAAAGTACCCACATTGCATACTTTTGATAGACCCCACTACCCCAAAAACAATAAATACCTGAAAAAATGTGATGATGACATCATCATCACTTTTTTTCAGGTATTTATTGTTTTTTGGGTAGCGGGGTCATCATCACATTTTTTTAGGTATTTATTGTTTTTGGGATAGTGGGGTATATGAAAAGTATGCAGTGTGGGTACTCATTGGATGTAGAATTAAATTTCGCATCCAACGAGATCTCCCACTCGAAATTTGAGTAAAAAAACAGAGAGGTATGTCGAAAATACGAACAAAAAAAGTAGTTTTCTTTTATGACAAATATGTCAATTCAACCATTATGATTGACTCATTTTATTGAAATTTTAATGGTTCTTGAATTCAAACTCACAAAATTTATTGTTAGCACGTTTTCTTATAAGGCCCATTTTAGACCCCAAATTTCCTCTAATGGCTATTTAGTGTTGTTTTTAAGCTTCTATCATTGCCATACTCCTAACTTATGGTTTTGTTGGGTGGTTGTAGGTGCCGAGGTATGGTAAAGAGCAGTGTGGCTCAAGCTCTGTCATTGGTTTGACTGTGAGAGACATGCAAGGTAAGCCTTTCCAATAAGCTTGTGCATGTTGTCTCTCAACCTATCTGCGTTTTGTTTCGTCGTTTGTTTTTGGGGTTCTCTGTGGGGTTTAAATTCACCTTCGGGCTTGTAATGAACAAACTTGGATTTTAAAATTAATACTGTGGTGTTTTGGCCATGGTGTAAACTTGCGTTCTCATAGGCTCTCTGTATTTAATTTCGGGTTATGTAAATCATAAATGGATTTGGGGATTTTGAGCCATGCGCTATACCATTGCTTGCAATGGTTCCATAGGCCATTCGCACACCTGTGTGGACTTGACTACGATGATGGCATTACTGTGCATAATGTAAATACTCTACGTTTATGAAGTGGCCATGGTTATTATGATTACTATGTGTGTGGATGGAATTTATGTTGCGTCAATGGTTTATTATGATCGTTTATAAACTGGAATATGCCTTTGTTTATGGTCTCTGTGTTGAGTATTTATATTTGGTTGTAATGTCGTATATGGCTTGAGCCTTTCCCTTAGTGGCTATGATAGCTCCAATGTATTTTATTACTATTTATACTTCGTTGATTAGCTTGTGGGGTGAAAATCGTTAACAGAGTTAGTTTGTAGATTAAATCCATACTGTGTATTTTTAGCTGGTTAATGCTGAGGTCGTGCTTTCAGAGGAAAGGCAAAAGTGTAAGCTTGACGACTTGTTGTAGAGAAGTATTGGGTTGCTATTTTAATAGTGTTGATTTTATTAATGTAGCCCATATACTTTGTTGTATAGCATGGACTTAATACCCACAGGGTTGGAACCTTGTTCGTGGTTGATGTAATGAGTTATATATTTGATATGGACAAGGGTTGGGCTTGTATGCCCAGAGGATTCGATTCCTATCAACATTGTAATTATTTGGAACTGTGATATGATTTAGATATATGTAATACATGAAACGATTCATGTGTATGATATATTGTTTAATTCATTATATGGAATGTCTGCTCAGTTATGTATTTGGTTAATGTTTAAGCATAAATGATATGGTTGTTTGATTGAGGCCTGCAACTTGGGTTTGAGTTTGTAGTTAGTTTGTAGATTAAATCCATACAGGGGTCGAAGACATGACCTCTGTTTATAATTACATACTTCCTTAATTTGTTTTAAATGTTTGGTTAGTTTATAAATAATGTTTATGAGCTTTATTAGATGGGACCTTTGAAATACTTGTGCATGTAATTATGACGTTATTTCTTTTAATGCTAGGACTGTGTATTTAGATGTGAATAGAGATGTGAATCTTGGACCAAAAGGATGGTCACGAATTTTCTTGCTCATTTAATTATAATGTTGTTATTTAATTGAATGATTTACTATTTAGTTTGTATTCAATGAGACAGACCTTGAAAGGTTTTTAATGGTTTATTTATCTTGGATTTAAATGTAGAATAATTTATAGATAGCTTTCAGATTTGTTTATGTATTGTGTCTTCATATTTGTGTGTGTGTGTGTGTGTGTGTGTGTGTATATATATATATAATAGTTTGGTTTGTAGATAGTACCTTAGGTTATCTAGTTTGTAAGTTTATGTATTTAAATCTTGTTTCTAAGATTAATCTATTTTAATCTATAACATGTCTCTACTAACAAATGGAATACATCAGTAGAGTAAGCAAGGTTAAAAGTACAACTATATAGTAATCTGAAACAAAACCTAGTTTAATTAATGAAGATAAATATAGAAACTAACTTAATTGAACAAACCCAGGTGAATACAGTATGAGGTATAATTTGCAGCTTAGGGTTACAATTTAAGAAATGTGAACCCTAGATGATATAGACACAACAATCATTTCTAGGGTTAGAAATACAATACGAACCTTTACCTAAAGCAGTTAGCAGGGATGATTTTAAGGAACCATACTTATTTAAAAGTATATAAATGTTGATGAATATTACCAATTCTTAAAACGCCAACTATAAAATGATTGGTGATATTTTTCGAAAAATATTTTAATTTCCAAGGTTTTATATCGTTTATATAATAACTTGGCGATTTTTAGGGTGAAAAAATTTTACCCCATCAAAATTGGGTGAAACAGGGCTTCAAAAAATGGAAAATGGCAAATATTTTTTGGGAGAAAAACATGGAAAAATAGCCCATTGGGATAAAATTCTCCCCTAAAATTATCCCTGGCAGCTGGCATCTATGCTAGAAATGAACTTGACATACTAAGAACTCATACCTATAATTTTATGAAGTTCCTTTAATGGTTCAACTTCCACACTTTAAATAACCGGCATTAACCAATTAAGACAGATCTAACCTCTTTTTCGATGATCAAATCACTCAGGAACTACCATGTTCTACCCAACCATGACCTGAAACCATTCTTGGTTTTAATCCGGATCCCCCTGAGCTGGACTCCAACATGCAAGTAGCTTAGAGCTCATAAGGTAGGGTTCCTGTCTGGTATATCAAATCTGGATCAGTTCTCTTTTTTCCTTCCAGGAAAGAAAACAGGAAGAAAAATGACTCCTCTAATGATAGATGAGAACCCCAAGCCTTTCCTTGGCTTGAGTCTTTATAGACAGACTTTTCAGTGAAAGGGAAAGTTAAATCAAGAAACCTCGGTTTCTTGATTTAACCCTTTTCAATTACTTTGGTTAATTATTAATATTTTAACTTAGGAACTTTCTACTAGTTCCTAGTTAGAATTTTTAGGTTTTGGACTATTTATTATCTTTACATAATAAATATTAATGGGGTGCAACTTTTCTTTTTCTTTCATCATTAATATTATAATTATATTTAACTCTTTATACATACCATGTATAATGTATATAACAATATAAAATTTGTTAATATTTGTCTGTGGGCATCATATACCATGATACCTAGACTTAATGACACTTATTCATTAAGGTCAAGTAGGTAGATGGTTTAGGTATACTAGGCTAGGAAACTCTAAAAATCCTTGCATGTTGGATTTTCCTCGTATAATGTGGTAGCTCTTCAGTACTTGACGAGAATACAGAAATTCAAAATTTCATTTAATCACTTATAAATAAGTATGATGAGATCAATATTTTTTCTCAAGTCGTTTTCACTCAGAAGTTATTAAATTCTTTTTAGTAACCCCTAGCACTTGTCAGAGCCCATACTCAATGATTTAACAGGGAGTTACAATTTAGTGCGATTCCAGAGCTCCTCACTCAACACTAATGCTAGGATGTACTTGTACAATACACCTAGGGATACAATGGCCAATGATAAGATGCTCTAGAGATTATGCTCAACATCAACATGGAAGGCTCCAGGGCTTATTTCCAACACATCCAATTATCTTTTCATGTGTTTCAGAGCTTCTTGATCAACACAAGGGTAAGTACTCATGTGATCCAGAGCTTATTGCTTAACACAAATCATCAATCACTCAAGTGCTCCAGATCTCCTCGCTCAACACAAATCATCTCATCAATCATGTGCTTCAGGGTCCACGCCCAACACAAACAAGCATATAAATATATCATCAATAATTGGCTTATGCCCAATATATAAACCAAATCATCATGTTCATATGTAGTGGGGTCTTCAACCCAATATAAAAATAAAACATCAATATAATCATCATATTCAATAGGCACATGCCTATAAGTGTTCGGTCCAAAATTCAGGATATTACATCTCTCCCTGCTTAGAACAACATCATCCATGGTGTTCTATGGACTCACAACAACATCATGAAACAAGGCGGGGTAAGATTTTCTCATGGTGGCCTCATTCTCACAAGTAGCCTCATCAACCTCAAAGTGCTTTCACTACATTTTTAATTGGACCACAGTGCACTTTCGAAGCTGCACCTCTCTCTTGTACAGTATATGAGTAGGCTCAGGGGAAAACTTCCCTTTAGGTTCCACCTATAATAGGGACCAATCAACAACATGTTTAGTATTAAAAACATATTTCTTTAACAAATATGCATGGAAAACATTATAGACTCTTACATGCGTGGGAAACACTAGTTCATATGCCACTGGCCCTTTCTTGGCCAATATTTCAAAAAAAATTCAAAATCTAGGTGCTAACTTACCACACCTACCCAAGCTCAATGAGATTCGTTTGGATTTTACTTTCAAGTAAACATGATCGCCTATTTGAAAGTCCTTATCTTTTCTTTTCCGGTATGTGTAATGTTTCTGGCGATCTTGTGCTTCTTTAAGGTTCACCTGGACCTTAGTAACCAATTGTTCCAAGTCCACCAACAAATCCGGCCCTAACATGAGTCGATCCACCGGGCTATCCCAAGTAACCGGTGTTCTACACTTTCGTCCATAGATTACCTCAAAGGGACTCATCTTGGTGGAAGTCTGATAACCATTGTTATACATAAACTATGCAAGGTGTAGGTAATCCTCCCACTTCGTGGGTTTTTTCATGACATACATTCAAAGCATGTCCTCAACAATTTGGTTTACTCTCTCTATCTTCCCATCAATCTGCAGGTGATATGCAGTGCTAAAGTTCAACTGTGTCACCAATCCAGAGAATAAATATCTCCAAAAGTTTCCTCTAAACCTAGCATCTCGATCCGAGATAATTGCTTTGGGTATCTCATGCAATCTAAATATCTCTTTCAAGAAGATATCATCAATGTTCACTACTTTGTAGGTCGACTTCATACGAATGAAGTGTGTTTCTTTTGACAACTTGTCGATGACCACAAAAATAGAATCATTTTGCTTCTTACTTTTTGGTAAACCAGTGATGAAATCCAAACTAACGACCTCCCACTTCCATTATGAAATTGGCAATGGCTGCAGCAATCTCGTAGGATGTTGATGCTCATCTTTGACTAGCTCACATTCTTGACAGTTCGCAATAAAAATTACAATGTCAGACTTTAACTTAGGACAGAAAAATTGTCTCTTGACATCAAATATTGATATCCCGAGTGCCTTGAGTAGGGTGCCCAATGAAATTCCATGAGGATGCTGGACTGAAGGTCCCGTCCTTTTGGAACATAAAAGAGATCCTTGGACCATAGCAGTTCGGATTCATCTACCTTGTATTCTTTTTGTTGTTGAAACAACCTGTCCTTGTGGACTTTCTTGAGGATTTCCACATAGAGGGGATCAACTCTGTTGGTCGCTCTAATCCTCTCATGCAAATATGCATCTGATTTAATAAAAGTCACCTCATAAACCCTATAAGTTTGTGGGATCAAAGCATTGACAACCTTATTCTCTTTGCCCTTAATGTGCTTTGGAAATGGTACTCGCTGAAGAAATCCAACCATCTGGATTGCCTCACATTTAGATCTAGTTGATCAAATAAATACTTCAGACTCATATTGTCTATCTTCAGAAGGAACTTCCTTCCCATGAGGTAGTGCCTCCACATCCTCAAAGCGTGGATGATAGAAGCTAACTCAAGATCATGCGTAAGGTAATTTTTATCATGCTCTTTTAACTTCTGTGATTCATAAAAGATCGCGTCATTATTCTGCAAGAGGACTCCTCCAAGTACTTCCTTGCTTGCATCCATGCAAACAATGAAATCCCCATCGGGATTCACAATTTGTAACACTAGTGCAGTCATCAAAATATGCTTAAGCTTTTGAAAAAATTCTTCGCACTTAGCAGTCCATAAGAACTTACTTGCTTTCTTCTGCAAAGTGGTCATGTGGCAAGTGATTCTCGAGAATTTCTTAATGAAATTTCGATAATATATGGCTAATCCCAGAAAGGACCTAATGTCAGTGACACTAGTAGGGGTAGGCCAATCCTTTATGGCTTTAATATTATTTGGATCCACAGGTATCCATGTCTCGAAGATAATGTGACCTAAGTATTATATTTGTTGTTTGTAAAAATCACATTTACTAAACTTAGCGTAAAGTTGGTGTTCTCTCAACACTTGTAGTACTATGCGAAGATGTTCTTCGTGTTATTATTTATTCTTCGAATAAACCAGTATGTCATCTATAAATACCAAAACAAACTTATCCGGATACCTATTGAATATGTTGTTTGTTATATACATAAAGTTCACGGGTGCATTGGTCAACCCGAACGACATCACTACAAACTCGTAGTGCCCGTATGTTGTACAAAAGGAAGTTTTGTGAATATCCTCATCGTGAATCCGTACCTAACGGTACCCAAATCACATGTCAATCTTTAAAAATATTTTGTCTCCTCCCACCTGATCGAACAAGTCATCGATCCTGGGGCGTGGGTAACAGTTCTTGATAGTCATTTTGTTCAACTGATGGTAATCAATGCACATCCACATCATACCATCTTTCTTCTTTACGAACAATATCAGTGTTCCCCAAGGAGACACACTGGGTAAGATATACCCTTTCTTTGTCAACTCCTGCAACTGTAGTTTGAGTTCCACCAACTGAGGTGCACTCATTTGGTAAGGGGATTTGGAGGCCGGAACTGATCCTGGGCCCATTTCAATGGAAAATTCTAGGTCTCGTTTCGGAGGTAATACTAGGATTTCCTCGGGAAACACATCCTTGAACTCTTCCAGAATGGAGAAGTCTTCTATGCATCTTTCTCTATTAGACTCTATGTCTCGGATGTTCACTGCAAACAACTTGCAGCCTTTCCTAACGCATTTCTTCGCTTGTAAGCGAGATATTTTTCTTACAGAAACTTTCTTTGGAATGCCCTAAACCTTCACTTGGTTTCCTAGGCTATCAATACACAAGATATACTTTTGCAAGAAATCGAGCATGACATGGTGTTGTTCCAGCTAGTCCATGCCGATAAGTACATCGTATGATCCTAAAAGTATGATGTTCAGGTTTACTTTCGCAGAAAAACCATTCAAGTTTACCTCACATTCTTGAACAATTTTCGAAACCTTCCATTTCGTACCTGTGATTAGCTAAACCAGCAAAGGTTTATGATGTTTTACTTTGCCTAGTTTGCATACATCAACAATTTTAGGAAAAACATAGCTCCGGCAAGCACCGATATCAATAAGTATTGAAATAGAAGTGTTCAACATCTTACGTTCTATGTCAACCGTTGTAGCTTGATGATCTTCTTGTCAGCCATCCAATGTTGCATAGATCTACGGTGTTCTAGCTATTTCCTCAATAGTTGGTTCTTCTTGTAAGTTGTGCAAAACCCCACCGGTCTTGTTCTTACAATCTCGGCTATAATGAGGCCCGCTGTATTTCCAGCACTTTCTCTATAGTGGGGTAGAATTGGCTCCACTTGCTACTGACTTGTTAACATTAACAACTGGTACATAAGGCTTCGTATGAGATTCATTAAAGTTCTTGTTCACTTGAAAGCTATTATTCTGCTTTCTGTATGGTTGTTGGTTGGACCCAGGTTTGCGGTTATCAGAGAAGTTCTTAGACTTGTCTTGGTTTCGATTCATGTCATGTTTCCTTAGTTGTCTATGCTCATAATAGAGCCTAGATTTGTGTAGCGTGGTATCCAAAGTCTTACGCATGTCAAATTCAATCATGTCCGAAAAAATGGGAGGAAGACATCCTAGGAACTGCTGGATCTTTACCTTTTCTTCTTTGATGTATGGTACATAATGCAATAGATCTAGAACTCTCTTAATAAACGCGTCCATAGTCATGGATCCCATGTGTAGTTCGTGAAACTCTTTCACTTTTCTATCAAAGAACCTTTCTGACATATATTTCTCTTGGAAAAGTTTTTGGAAGGTATCCCAATGTATTTCTATTAGTTCATCTTTCTTGGTGTGTTTTAAAATTGTGCACCCTCTTGCTGCCTTCCCATTCAAGTTATAGATGGAAAGACGAGCGTTCATCTCACTTGAATAGTTATGAACTTGGAAATACTTACTCATGCTCGGAAACCACTCTTCAGCCTTCTCCCTAGTGTTTACTTCACCTTCATAGGTCGGGGCTCTTATTTTTCTAAACTCCACCTGAATATTTCCATTGCTTCTTTTTTTCTTTCTTTGAGGAGAAAGAGAGTCATCACTGGAAGGATTGTGATGATCTGCTTTCGGTGCTTTAGGTGTATGTGCCTCTTTTTCCCCTTCTCTTGGGCTGCTGGCCCATTTATTGTAAGGTTCTTGTTTGGAACTGTTAGTGGACTGGGTGGGTTTACCCTACGGGCTACTTCCCGTCATATTTCTTAGTAATGCTTCATTTATAGCTTGTTATGCCATTCTTTCATTCATAATGTCTTCTCTGAGACTTCGCAATTCTACTTGAAGACTATGCATAGTCTTCAAAATATCAGAATTCATCTCCACCACTAGTTCTTCTTCTGGGGTGGGGGTGTTCATTCTTCCTTGCTGGTTGTTATCTTCCTCAGTGTTCATAAACTGAACTCTTTCTGTAAAAATTTCTGTAACTGCAAAAAAAAATTAATAATAGGAAAAATTTCTATTAGAAACCAAAGTCTAACATTATACTTTATTTTCTCTGCAGTGAATGCTTTGTGTGCCCATAGGTCTCTTAGTATTGAAATTGGGCTCTGATACCACTTGTAATGTCCCCAAAAATAAAAAATATTTTTTTCTTAAAAGGCTAGTAACAACTACCTATATGGAACATTATTCGACTTGCGGAATTATATCGTACACTACATGTACCGCTGTTAATTCGTAAGTTGTTCTTACGTTCTGACATTTTACTTTCAGTCATTATTATTGATGTATTTTACTTACGATGTTTATTGCTTAGTTTTTCTGTTTAGACATGTGTCACATAAGTGTTGTTAGTGGATTTAAATGCTTCATCCTTTGTGCATAGTCTTACTTGTTATGTATAAAGTCCTAACTTAACTTTGTTTGTGGAAACAAAGTGGGCAAAGTGGCGGGACTCGTTCTCCCATGACGGTATGAGAGGTAAAGATGTTTAATTATTTGCAGGATAACTTAGTTCTTTGAACTATGGAACCTCTTTTATTTCACATGCAGTTCATACTTTGGCGATGAGGTCTTATTTAAAGAGTGTTGAACATCTTCATCCTAATAGACCTACTGCTAGTGGTTACAGTTCCTTGCCGACTCAGATTTATAACTAGGTAAAATACTATTTTCGTCAATTTAGCTATCACAGCTAAATTTCCAATGTACTACTTATATTTCATTATGGTTTATGTTTCATCTTTGTATATCTTACTATATTTACGTTCTACGTTTCTTTTATTAAAAACTAGTAACATCTCCTATGTTTTCATATTAACAGGTTATGATCTTGGCTTAAACAAGACCTTTTATTTTTATAAGGGTTAAATATTAACATGGCATATTTCATATTCCACATTCACCAAGCATTAAGATTAGGGCAATCACATTGTATTAGGTTAAGGCTTTAAGCCTATGGTTTGTATGTTATCTATATGTTGTATGCCTTGTGGCTTAAACCTTGGACTAGATCATACTATACTAGGATTATGCAATAAAAATAATCTTGTAATATATTAACCTTGTGATATGATTTGGGGTGGAGACATATCATTTGGTTGAACCATATACGTTGGGGTTTAACGATTTGCATGGTAGTGGAGACTATCATATGGTAACGATTTCAAACTATGGCAAAGTGGGTTTTTGGCTTTGATGTTGGAAACTAGCTGGTGCCATTAATGCACCATGGTTTTCATGGCATCCCAAACTTAAGCTTGGCTCATGATGGTTTGGTCATTTCGCTTGTCAATTTGGGTTTGGTCTTGGCTCTGCAGAGGGGAAAATGGAGGTGACTTCCAGACTTGGAAGGTAACCTTCGCTTGGGGTTTTCTTTCCTGCTATTTCATGTTTTTTTGAAGCTTCTATTGTTTCCATACTCCTAACTTATGGTTTCGCTGGTTGGTTGCAAGTGCCAAGGTATGGTGAAGAGCAGCGTGGCTCAAGCTCTGTCATTGGTTTGACTGTGAGAGAGGTGCAAGGTAAGACTTTCCACAAGCTTGCACATGTTGTCTCTCGTCCTCTCTGCATTTTGTTTCGTCGTTTGGTTTTGGGGTTCTCTGTGGGGTTTGAATTCAGGTAAAAACGTGAAGTTGGGAAACAATTTTGCTTGTTTTTTGACAAAACAAACTGCAAAATTTTATGTTTTTCAACTTCAACCCCTTCAAAACGATATCTCCCTTAGGAATTTCACCTTGAAGTAAACACACAAGTTTTAGAGAATTGAATTAGCTATGTATCCATATTAAAAATAATAATAATAATCAACATATAGTGGGGAAAATTTGGAGGGAACCAACGACATATAATTTAAAATTTTAAGTATGAATAATGAGTGACCTGTGTGCCCTCCATTTTTCTTAGTGACAGTTATTCATTTTATCAAAACAAAATTTATACTCATAATCTACACAGATTGAAGTTGTGCATGGACTATATTTTGAGGTTTTTTGGACTTCATAATTGTTTTTATTATTTATTGAAACACCATAAGTTCAGAAAATGGTACATTATCAACACATGTTGGTGAGATTCAAATTTCTTTTTAGTGTGAAACTTATTGGAAAAAATAAAAGTACCATTTTGAAGAGGACAATTCAATTATGATCTCTATGAAGATTTCAATTTTTTTGGTGTTGTATTTGTTATGATATTGATTTTTCATTTCAGGTGATTTTCATAATAACAAAATTCTTAAGGGATAAGGTTTAGAAAAAAATTATTAATAAATATAAATTCAAATTGAAATGAAACCATTTTTATATCATTAGAAACTAGATTCAGAGATGAATCCATTGCTACCATGTTCGACAAATAATATTTAAAATTTGCAGGGGTTTGGGCTTGCTGAAGTTGCAGGTTCCAAAAAGATGCCAAATATTTTTGTAGGTTTTGTTGACCACGAACTCTTAGCTGAAAAAATATCTCTAAACTTTCGGCCGAAAGTGAAGTAAATGAGGGGTTCAAAGTTCCTTTTAGAAATGTATGGATGGGCGAGGATTACGCTCGAACTAGATAGTACCAGTTGGTCATTGGAAACAAGATAAGTATCATTTTCAGGTTTTGAGTATAAACATGATTCTTATAAAGATTAAATTAGTTAGCATTGAAAGGTCAGGACAATAGATGGATGACTACTTAATATTTAGTCTGAAGAAAATATTTACCCATTTTGTTGTATGTTATTGGTAAATGATTAATGGTGTTGTAAAATTAAGTGATCAAATAGAACATATTTGGAATCAATTATTAGAGTTAAAACCACTTATGGGTAAGTGGCGAGTTTAGTATTATTAACTTGGTATGGGTATATGATTAGATGAAATGTTGCGCTAACAAACAGTTTCAGATACAACTAGTATTTTCTATTACGTTATGAAAAACGAGAACATTGGATTTATTCATTGTTGTAGTTCAGTTTTTAACAAAGGAATCTCAAATGGAAAGTTGGGTAATGATGATAGAGGTATGTACTTTTACGATTGTATACTAATATTATATCATCATTATACAAGGAATGAGGAGATTCAAATCATTATATTGCACTTATGAATTTTAATTATGCAAGAAATCGATTGCTTATGCCTATTGAATAACGATGACATATAAAGTTGATTGAAATTGTTTATCGGTAGGAAAAGTTACATGAAATATTAATTGTTATACAATTTGATATTGCAACTAACTGTTCATGGCGAAGTGCAGGCATCACAGAGTTGGTTATTGCAATAATATAGGGAGCCATGATGGGAACCAAAGTTCCATGACTTCAAGAAACCAAATGACATGAGAGACATTTGGCACAAGTGAAACAAAAAGAAGAATGTACAGGAGGTACATGTTTCCCCTCAGCCAACTAAGCACCAGCATGCATCCTAGGGATGCCTAGGTGAAGACATATGGTTAGACTTCGTTGCACATGAATTTAAGTTGTAAGATACTATCACGTGAGTAGGGTCTCCATGAATACCCTCTGGGTATCATGGTGTTGACAAATGAAGCGCTTGAGCTCGGTGAAGCACCCTGAATATCATAGGTAGGAAATATTCCTGAGAAGGGGTATCGTCCTCTTGTTGGGTAGCTTGGATTAGTACTTGGAGTATTGTTGGCACTGTGTTTGTTTGGATGGAGGGCATCCAAGAGGAACCGGAAGGTATTTAATAATACTTGTAAAAGGTATATACGTTTTCATGAGGCAGTGTGCTTATCTATTGATAAATGAAGTAAACAGGAATACTTGAACCATTATAAATCCTAAAATTAAATAGTGTTGGATTATTGATTTATGCATAAATGGTTGATGTTAATCATAGCAGACATACATTGGTATGTTTCATATTTGGGTTGGTGGCCTAAAAACACATGATGAAATCCTATTAATCTAAAAGATTAAAGTGCGCATGAAGAATTTCCATAAAAGTCACACTCTAAAAGAGAACGAGTAAAACATGTTTTTACTTATGAAATATTATTTTGACATTAGAAGTATGTATGAATATGATGATATTTTGGGTAGATGTTGTGATGCCTTACAGAGTACAAGTTATGAAGGATAAAAGTTTGTGGGAACAACAAAGGCACAGGGGCTTCACTTGTTGACCAATATACTATAACGTTAGTTCATATTGTGGGTTTTAAAATTATCAAAAATTGAACCAATATATTGCAAGTATTGGGGGGATGAGGGGTTTAAGGTGGGGCTCGGTAGGGTGGTTTATAAGGATTGAGCTATAAAAAGGGGTGGGGAGGAGGTTTTAAGTATTGGGAGGGGGTTTCAACAAAAAGAGTTTGGGTCAATATCTCTCGAAATTAAGGGTATTCTTTAATATCCCACGATTGCACGTGCTATGTGAGAGGTTCACTAAGTGAAGTCCCCGTGAACAAAGGATTGCAAATGATCAAAGAAAACCTAAAAAACATCGTGAAGGATGAGGAAGCAAGCAAAAAGAAATTGAGGGGCATGAACACAAAACCTTGGATGAATATGCAACACCGAGGACGATGCCACTTCTAAGGGGAAAAGTATGTAACATCCCCTCAGTACGCGACAGGTAAACAAAAATTTAAGTTTATGTACATATAAGGTATCAATGTCGAAAAGACGTTACCATACTAACAGAACCGTGTCCTAGTTTCATGAAATATGAAGTGTGTTTAAGGTACTATCATTGAACTAAATGGCTAGGCGGGTCAAAACCTTCAGCTTGTTGTTATAAAAATAACAACACACCTAGCTAGGAGAGTGAAGCGCTATACTCTGTAATACTACTCGTATGTTTAAAAAGTTATCAAGACTAATTTCTTTTTATATTAAGGCGATATGTCGAGTGCCCTAGTATATATATATATATGTAAGTAAAGATCTAGGATATAATGACATGCATGGATGAATATATATATATGTATATATATATTAAAAAAAAGGGGAAGAATGTAATTTTCAACAAGCATAGATATTTTTTCTAATAGAAAATAAAATGAATATTATCATTACTTTTAAGAGCTACACTAAAGTAATTATTTGAGGTGAATAGGAAGGGCCTCTTGAAAAGACATCGTGGGTAGGGGAACATTTGATAAATGTGAGTTGGTGGTGCCATCTCTCCCCGAGAATATTGAGGGAATGTTTCCCTCATTGGAAAAGACAATGCCATATGTCCCTTGATAGAGAGGAAACTAAAAACACATGGAAGCTCAGTTGCGCCATTTGGCCTTTTCAAAGAAGGATTCTGGTTATTTAGTGTGGAGGCTGTGGAGTAGAGGGAGGCCGAGGGAAACAGAAAGGATCCGAATGAAGTTAGGGATTTCTAGGTTAAAGACCAATACATCAAGCATCAAGAGGGCTGACCATTCACCTGCATTTTGCAGTCAGGTAATAAACTTTCGATCTGCGTTAATATATCTTAAAATTTCTTCCTGTGTTTGGATTAAAAAAGTAGATCCGTAAGATGTGGATTGTTCCATATGGTTTAGACCCTACTTTATTATGTTTTCCAATGCCTGGATTAGTGTATCCTAAAACCTTTGATAACGTGCTAGTAAGTTGATACTCCATTTTCCCGCAACTTGTTTTTATTATAGATCTGAAATCTATATTTCGTTTGGTTTTAATATAGAACAAATTCCATCTTACAGCGATTTGGTTTTATTATAGATCTGAATTCTATATTTTGTTTTGGTTGTTGCAATTTTGGTCTACAAGATCTGAAATAGCCGCGTTTGGTTTGGATTACATGATTAAATCCTTGCCAATACATTGTCAGAGATTTCATCATAGATCTTGAATTTTGCTACCATTTTGGTTGGAATATCAAACTAAATCCCATTCGAGAGATTTGGGTATAATATAGACCTGATTCTTAATAGCGTGAAGATCTGATTATTATTTTGGCATTTTTGTTTTAATGAAGATCTGATTCTTGTTTTGAATGCGATTTTGGTGGGTTTAATACACCTTCATGATATCCATTGCCCGGGGTTGAAATTCTTTTTTTTTATAAACCAATATGGATTATTGGACTATGACCTTCACTGCATGAACTTAGCTTTTATAAAGATACATGTCCTGTATAACCTGCGATTTTTCTTTCGTACATTATATGCCTGTATTGCATATACTAGGTTTGCGATAGCATGCTTTTGGTTGTTTACTTAGTTATTCTGCAAATACAATGTTGTGTGTTGCATCTATAAGAAGTGAAAGCGTTGTGCTATTTGGATCCCTCTGTTCAGTGTTTGTCTACGGGGATTTGAACTTGATAACATTACAATGCCAAAATATATATACATACCATGAAATCATGGCATTACAATGCAATCTCTATTTTGGCATACATATATCAGAACCTAACCCTCGTCTCATTATATCCTTTCGTTGTTCAAGAGCTGATAGGCGAGAGCATGCCTTGAACACAAATGGAAAGGTGAATTTTGTCGAGATTTATTCCAGTCTCTTGCATTTGATTAAAAACCATGAGTGCATCCTCACACGGCCCATTCCAGGAATAACTTTTAATAATGGCATTCCATAGGAAAAGATTTGGTTTAGATGATTTGTGAAACACTTGGAGTGTATTTGCCAAACTTCCGCAAACAACATACATGTTAACAATTTTGGTTTCTAAGATAACATTTTGATCGAGACTATTTATGAGAATTTTGGCGTGCACCGTGTTAATTTGTTTTATGTTATCGCATGCCTGCAACAAAGAAGCATAACTCTGAATGTCAAGTGGAACATATGAACTCATTGGATTATACCTACAATCTGGATTGAAGCACTTGGCTTTCACGAATATATACGAGCAAAAATGAGTGGTAGTCTTCAAAGCTAACCTATGATTAATCTAAGTATTACCAAAACATAAAAACTGCATTAAGCATTTTCTTGCTCTGCGTTTTGTTTGTAGGTTGTTTGATTGTGGAAATCATGGAGCCTTTGTTTTTAATTGTTGAGCAAGATCCTTAAAAGAATTGAAGTGTTTACCCTCTGCGTGATCCAGATCCGTAAGATGCCTGCGATTTAATTTGACAGTATTTAATTAGTTGATGCCTAGATTATGAAATCGTTTCCTTAAAACTATGCATTTTTGTTGGGGATTAAAGCTGTGTTCTTACACACAATTTTGATTTAGATGTAAGAAACCTCGTTGCATTTTGTTTCGGTGTATATTTTATTTGAAATATAGATCTAGCGGAGTGGGAATATATAGTTCAAATTTAGCTAAATGTTAACGTTTCGATATTCCATGAAATACATGGTCCATGTTAACATTTATATCCTTATGCATTTTGTGATATAGTATTGTTTACCATTGATGTGACTTTGAAGGATGGAGTCCAATTATAATTGTTTAATATATATATATATATATTCTCATTATACTAGCATCACTGTCTTAAAAAGAGAAATTATATATATGTATTGATATATATATATGTGTTTTGAAAAAAAAAATTATAATATTTTACATACTTTAATAATTAGTCTTAAGCCTTTGTTGAGGACTCTATTTGGTGGGATACATAGATAAAATATAACTCAAGATCATTTAATCCTCTTAAGAAATTAAAAGATATGTTTTGACGACTAACAATTATTACTAGAGTATGAAGTTGACATAAGTAGAAGGGATAGCTTTATGTAGGAGTTAATCTTAAGAATTTAGTATGTAAGGAGATAATCCATAAACAGTTATAAGAGTTTAATATTGGGGATGAAACTCTTTGGTTGTTTATTAAAGTTGTCTTTGTATACAATTTTACTAATACAGGATATGAACCTAAAGGTTAATTAAAAAGGTAAATTTACTCTTTGACTGTGTTCTAAAAATGCAAGCCCTTTAATTATTCTCTGCCTTTTTATATCTGGAGAGATCTACAAATGCATTTTAATTGGTGATTTTTCTCGATGAAAGATATTGGCAGTGGATGTGCCACGAAATAGTGAATTACCCAAAGGTAGTTTAAGATTGTTTGGATTATACATTGCTAGTTTATTTGTAAATGAGTCATTCCATGGGAGAGTATTCTCGGTGAAATAGATTGGTAGTGGATGTGCCACAAAATTGTAAATCTTCTCTTGATAAAATAATTTAAAGACTAACAAGCTTTGGTGGAGTTAGCCTCATGGATGGGGTGAGCCACGTATCTGATGTCTCTATTTTTTCTCTAGGTTTTATGTTTTGTATATACTCATTTTCATGATGGTAATTAATGCATGGAAGATGCACAACAAATGATTATGATACATTTTCTATATTGGTATAATGGGCTATGAAATATACTTGAAATCATACATGTAACAATATACTTCGTGTATGAAAGCTACTTGAATAGTTAGATGTATTAATACCTTTTGTTTATTTTGATAAAGAATTAATATCGTGATTTGAAAGTAAGTAATCCACAATTTGCATGATATTCCTACCATGATATAGATTTGGTAAAGTATTATTAGTGTTTACAATTATGTGATTACACACTCTCAAGAGATTAACATGGTTGACTTGCTGGTTATAGTAAAAAGCAAAAACTTTACCCAATTTTCCTAGAATTTTACATGGAGGAATTTCGGGTATGTTACAAATGGCATCAGAGCTCAAGTTGCAACACTTGGGCCTTTATGGGAGGAACACAATTCAAAACAATCAGAAGGCACAAGTTGGATGAAATAATGATTGGGTGGTTACAGATAACGAAAAGAAATAAGGTAAATATCGGGGAAGACTTCACCTCTCTCACTACGATTCATTTATATTCTAAGGGGTGAAATATAAGTATATAACTAATCTGTGTTGACTCAGTAAATGTGACAATTAGAATGTATATTAAAGCAAGTGCCACTAGAAAAAAAAATCATTATTTATTTTATATATGTCTTTCTCCTTGGCATAAGGAATGCATGATAAATTCTGAAATTCATTTAGTAAGAGATGCAATGGCAAAGGCGAACTAACCTTGCATCTTTTGTGTGATAGGAAGTAAATGAGGGGTGAAGAGTTCCTTCAAGAAACCTATGGATGGACGAGGATTATGCTCAAACTAGAGTGACCAGTTGGTCATCTAAAACTAGATGAGTATCATTTTCAGGTTTTGAGTATAAACATGATTCTTCTAAATATTAAATTGGTTAGCATTGAAAGGTTAGGACAATAGATGGATGACTACTTAATATTTAGTCTGAAGAAAATATTGACCGATTTTGATGTATGTTATTGGTAAAGGATTAATGGTGTTGTAAAAATAAGTGATCAAATAGAACATATTTGGAACTGATTATTAGAGTTAAAACCACTTATGGGTAAGTGGTGAGTTTAGTATTATTAACTTGGTATGGGTATATGATTATATGAAATGTTGCGCTAACAAATAGTTTCAAATACAATTAGTATTTTTTATGACGTTATGAAAAACAAGAACATTGGAATTATTCATTGTTGTAGTTCAGTTTTTAACAAAGGAAGGTCACATGGAAAGTTGGGTAATGATGATAGAGGTATGTACTTTCAAGATTGTATACTAATATTATATCATTTTTATTCAAGTAATGAGGTGATTTGAATCATTGTATTACACTTATGAATTTTAATTATGCAAGAAATCGATTGCTTATGCCTATTGAATAAAGATGACATATAAAGTTGATTAAAATTGTTTATCGGTGGGAACTGTTACATGAAATATTAATTTTTATACAATTTGATGTTGTGACTAACTATTAATGGCGAAGTGAAGGCATCACAGACTTGGTAATGGAAATAATATAGGGATCCATGATGGGAACCAGAGTTCCATGAATTCAAGCAACCAAATGACATGAGATCCATTTGGCACAAGTGAAACAAAAAGACGAATGTACAGGAGGTACATGTTTACATATATGTATAGGAGGTACGTGTTTCCCCTCATCCATTTAAGCACCAACATGAATCCTAGGGACGCTTATGTGTAAGAAATATGGTTAGACTTCTTTCCACATGAATTTATGCTGTAAGAGACTGTCACATGAATAGGGGCTTTTTGAAGAACCTTCGGGTATCATGGTGTTGAGAAAGGAAGCGCTTGAGCTTGGTGAAGCACCATGAATAGCATAGGTAGGAGATATTATTGAGAAGGGGTATCATCCTCATGTTGGGTAGCTTGGATTAGTACTTTGAGTATTGTTGGAACTGTGTTGGTTTGGATGGAGGGAATCCAAGAGGTTCTAGAAGGTATTTAATAATACTTGTAAAAAGTATATGCATTTTCATGAGGCAATGTGCTTATCTATTGATAAATGAAGTAAACATGAATACTTGAACCATTATAAATCCTAAAATTAAATAGTGTTGGATTATTGATTTATGCCTAAACGGTTGATGTTAATCATAGTAGACATACAGTGGTATGTTTCATATTCGGGTTGGTGGCCTAAAAACACATTTTGAAATCATGTTGATCGAAAGGATTAAAGTGCGCAGAAAGAATTTCCATAAAACTGACACTCTAAAAGAGGAAGAGTAAAACATGTTTTTACTTATGCAATATTATGTTGACATTAGAAGTATGTATGAACATGATGATATTTTGGGTAGATGTTTTGATGCCTTACAGAGTACAGGTTATGAAGGATAAAATTTTGCAAGAGTCACAAAGGATTGAATATGATCAAAGAAAGATTGAAAAACATCGTGAAGGATGCAGAAGCATGCAAAAAGAACTTGAGGGGAATGAACACAAAACATTGGATGAATATGTAACATCGAGGACGCTGTTACTTCTAAGGGGGAAAGTATGTAACATCCCCTCAGTACATGACAGGTAAAAACAAATTTAAGTTTATGTACATATAAGGTATCGATGTCAAAAATATGTTACCATACTAATAGAACCATGTCCTAGTTTAATGAAATATGAAGTGGGTTTAAGGTACTATGGTTGAAATAAATGGCTAGGTGGGTCAAAATATTCATCTTGTTGTTATAAAAATAAAAACACACTTGTCTAGGAGAGTGGAGCACTATACTCTGTAATACTACTCTTATGTTTAAAAATTTATCAAGCTAAGACTAATTTATTTTTATATTAAGACAACATGTCTAGTGCGCTAGTATATATATATATATATATATATATATATATATATATATATATATATATTAAAAAAAAAGAATGTAATTTTGAACAAGCATAGATATTTTTTCTAATAGAAAATGAAATGAATCTTATCATTACTTTTAAGAGCCACACTTGTAATGTCTCTTAGCTCTTTAATTTTTTTTCTTTCCAATAGACAACTTATACCTTCGAATAACTACCTTTAGGACTTGTGAGTAATAAAAATATAAAACTAACATTTGCAATGTAATTCAATCATCGAAAGGTGTTATTCAATATGAGACATTATGCAATAACCAAAATACTATAATATCAATGTATTAAAGTCAACCATTGCAATCCTTCCTAAGATTTACCTTGTTATACTACTTGATACATTACGCAAATACCTGAATCAAGAAGTCTAGATTTTATTTCATTTTGGATTATCTAACATATTGTAACCATCCAATAAATGATCTTCTTTTACAAATAAGACAACCCCTACTCAACATTTTACATCATCATTATCAATAGAATGAAGTACACAATTAGAATCATCAAGAGAACATAAGATGAAATACTTCAAGAACACATAAAATAAAGAGTACATCAAGAGCAGCACATAAGATCGATACCAATATGTGGTTCACCTAATCCATGGGTTACATCCACAAAACTGTCACATCCTGTGATATTTATTACCATAAAAGGTTACAATCAGCAACAACATGGTTTCCATACATTCTTTTTGTTATTCTTGTAGACTCTCTTTCCTAAAACCTTGCTATAGGAATGGAAGATAAATAACTCTCCCTAAAGAAAAACAATCAATTTTATCCGATGTACAGATATGTAGTGGTTTTCATATTGTGAGCCACTCTTTCCACCTAACCTTAAATATATTATTTATCATAATTTTTCCTTAAATAACATTACCCATAGGTATATTCTAATAGGACCTTATTTGGACTTAGTTTTATAAAGAGAGAGTTTGTTCTTCTCCTTATGATACTGAAAGACATTGATTAGCTAAATGTGATCATTTAGTCATGTAATATACCAATCCAGATTTATCGTAATTCATTCAACCGTTTCTACACATACTTTGACAAGGACTGGAAGACATTTTAAAAATATGGCTATTATTCAAATGCATGCAGGACTGGGAATGAATCCACAAACTAAAAATACAAAGTCACGCTTTTATTCTATCAGATATCATGATTCTATGGGAAATGCAAATCCGCCTATCATTCAGGGCACGTAGAGAGAGGTGAAGATTTAAATTTCACTTCGAGATCTAAAACACAGCTTTCAAGGTGCCAAAACTGTAGAAGCATTCTTTAACAAATCTATCCAATGCCAGCTTGAAATGAATGCAGAGCAATTGGAAAAATGAAAAGTGTCTATTTCATATATGTCACAATACAAATCTAATTGCTGATTTTACTGACAGCATGGATCTTCTCTCGAATAAATACTTTTCTCTTATCAAAATCAATGCTCATAATAAATTCAAAACAAGATACAAAATCTTCCCTTGGAGTGAAGGTGTCCTAAAAAGGTTTCCCCAACCCGAGTGGATAATGAAAGTCTCCCATGTGCACATAAAAATAAAGAATGATAGTGCATAAGAGATATAAACAGAAAGTAGTGATGTAACTTAAATGGCCTCTACTTGTGTATGTATTTGTAACTTCAGAATGTATTCACTTGTATATTTCATATATTGTATTTCATTGGTCCCCGATGTTCCTATCGGGAGATTCATTAATGTAATCAAGTCATGTAAAGTCATAGAGATTAACCCTCCTTTGTAAGTTGGGGGTAAAGGCCCCACGTTTGTGGGGCACTAGGGTTATTAGACTCTCATAGAGAAGTTGGCCCTGGTAAGTAGTTGTCAAGTCGAAAAGTAGTATAAATAGAGAGTGAGCCTCTCTATTTGTCACATTCACTCACACAACTGGGGCGCATGCGTGAGAGAGGAAGTGTTGGCACAAGTGAGAGAGATCAGTTGTCGGAGATCATCTTTATGTTTTCGGGTTTCACTTTTTCTACTAGTGCTCATTCTATCTCTGAGGAAGTTGCGGGGTTTTCTCCTTTATGGTTTTCCCGAGGAAAATTCTATGTGTCTCTTGTCTCTTGTGATTATTGATGTGCATGTTTTTCTCTCAAATAAGATCCTAAGATCATATTGCTTAAATGATAAAAATCTAACATGGTATCAGACATTAGAGGAAATTTCAACTCAAAATGGACCTCCTAAAAAAATTAATAAAAAAATAGTTAAAATAATAAAATAATATTACTAATTTTGGAGGAAGAAAAGAAAAAAGTACTTTTATGTTTGTATTTTCGACATATATCCCTGTGTTTTTACTCAAATTTCGATCGAGAGAGCTCGTTGGATACATAATTAAATTCTGCATCCAACGAGCACCCACTCGGTATACTTTAGATGGACCCACCTACCTTGAAAACAAGAAATACCTAAAAAAACATGATGATGACATCATCATCACCTTTTTTCAGGTATTTCTTGTTTTCAGGGTAGCGGGGTCTGTTAAAAGTATGTCGAGTGGGTACTTGTTAGATGCAAAATTTAATTCCACATCCAAGAAGCTCTCCCAATCGAAATTTGAGTAAAAATACGAGGAGATATTTTGAAAATACAAACAAAAAAAGTTTTTTTTTTATGATACCTATCCCCAAATTTATATTTAAAAAGTGTTGAAGACCTATACGGTATTTCAAATTTAAAGAAATTTCATTGGGTAAAACATGATGACATGGAATCTGAATTAGAGTTAAATGGCCCATTTTGAGTTGAAATTTCCTCTAATGGCTAACCAGTGAAGAAGACACTATGAGTTGCAGAAGCTAGGGCTTCTTACTTTTTGGGTCTCTCTCCATAATTCATCAGCAAAAGGAGGCTAGGATAACTCTCCATTGAAGGGCGCATCTTTCTATCGAAGCAGAATTTGATTCTGGGCATTTTTAGTTTTTACTGCAAGAAATTAGGACTTGTCACAGAAGATGAATTTTTGAGTGATCCCGGCATAGGATTGCTCTCCTCATCAAAATTGAAGTTTATAACCCAAGTTCTAAGTTTTTGGTTGAGTAAAACTCCGCAAAATTCAAACCCTATTTTGACCGTGGGCTTGGAAAGCCCTAGAATACTAAAAATGGTACTTTTCATAAATTCGCTATATCTTGGGATTTAAGAAGTCTTAGGATACAAAATTTTCACAGGCCGAAGTTAAAATCCTGATGTACCCTGTGCAAAAATTTCAACCTTATATTCGCTATATTCTGGGAGATATGATTCCTCCAAATCAGGGTTCCAGCCTCTTCTAGGATTCATCCCAAAATAGGACACCTAGGGAGAATTTCTATATCTCGGGATACGAGGGTACAAATGAAATTTTGTAAGATGTTTAAGATATGGGATGGACTTTAATTTTTGTGGTAAAATTTTCATACCCTGAAGGTGAAACAGTGACACATGGCAGTTTGTACAAGTTTGCAATTGTGAATATTACTGAAATAAGTCACCTTGAGAAAACTCTCATAAGTCCCAATTGGTGAAACCAATTCTAGTAACACCTATAGTTTTGTAGAGAGGATAGATGAGGTTACCTCAGCACAAAATTTCAGACATAGAGGAGCATTACTTGTGGAGATACTGCAAAAATAATATTAGGCATTTCTAGAGAGGAAATTGAAAAGCTAGGGCTTCTTGTTCTAAGAGCTTCCCTCCATTGTTTTCAGAAAAGGAGTACATTGAAAAACTAGCCTTGAAGAGGCCCATATTTTTATCCAATCAAATCTGAAAGATTCAAAGTTTTGAAAATTAGGGTTTCCTTGACAAACCTTAGATGAGCCAGATCTGAAACGAGGACAGACACCTCAAATCGGTAAATCCAATCTTTTTTTATTTGCATTTGAGGTTCTCATTTCAATATGACTAATTACACCATCTTGATGACAAACTTGGTGAAGATGACAACTTCCAAGCATGGAAGTATAGGATCTCACTGGTTCTTGAAGAAAATGAATTAGACACCTACATAAGGGGAGATGTTCTAGTTCTAGAGGGAGATGAGGCTAAAGCCTTACACAATAAGAACTTGGTCAAGGCCAAGAAGGTCATTGCTGATTCAATCAAGGATCACCTTATACCACAAGTGTCTTCCCTAAAGACACCTAAATATATGTTTGATTCCTTAACCAAGCTATTTGAAGAAAAGAACATAAATCAGAAGATGACTTTCAGAAACCAGTTGAAGAATGTAAAGATCGAGAATGCATAGACCATACAATAATACTTTACAAGGGTATCTCAAATCAAAGAACAACTTGAAGCAGTGCATGAAGAAGTAGAGAATGCATAAATTGTGATAACCACCTTGAATTGCCTCCCATGATCCTGGGATTCATTCATTCAAGGAATGTGTGCCAGAAGGAAGGGATTACCTTCAACAGACTCTTGAAAGAATGCACATAAGAAGAATCTCGACTCATAATAAGAGAAAAGAATATGGGAGAAACTAAATATCAAGCTCTCACGATCCAAAGAAGATCCCTCAAGCGATGAGAAATATGAAGGACTCAACTCTTAAAGAACCTCTTATCCATATTAGCAATTGGATAAGAAATGATTATGTTATGAATGAATAAAATGGTAAAGATGAAGGCTCAAGAAGGAGTCTACCCACGAAACAAACGAAGATACGTATTGAATTGTCATTTCATGATATTGTTTTGTTATGCATTTGTTTATATTCAGTTGATGTGTTATGCATGATAGAATGTTTGCATTAATGACAATATGCTACTAATAAGCATGTGTTGGGTAAGTAGGTCATGGTGCTATACAACTCTCCATTGCTACTTATCTAGAACGAAACCTCTTTGCTGACATATTGGATTACTGCACAGTCTCAATGATGTCATGGTAGAGATGGAAGGCATCTAGAAAGTTTCCGTGAGATATGGATGAATGTTTTATTGGCTAAAATAGTTGCATGATTATATCTTTATGCATAAGAATTTTCCATTATGAATATTCCTTATGAAATGTTTCTAATCATACAACTGATGCATTTGACTTGTAGGAAAGATCATGTACAATCGCTTACAAGAAAAGAAGGATGAGACTTGTTCCAAAGAACAAGTGATGAAAGTTCAACATTCACTCTAATAATCCAAAATGAAGAATGATGACTAGAATATGATGTTGAAGACCTGAAGGGAAGTCCATCATATCTTCTGTATGGATCTGCAAGATCCAGCGTACAGTAGATGGAAACATCGTGGGATACAAGGGAAGATTCCATGAAGATTCATAGCATGAGGCCTCTCACAAAAAGAAGGAATAGACTACGAAGAGACATTTGCAGCCACTGGAAGTTAAGACACATGACAAGCAGATTCATGTGTGCAAATTAAAGAAGGCCTTGTACAAGCTTAGAAGACACCCATGGGATAACACATATATGAGCAGCTTGAAGATCACCTAGAGTGATGAAGATCTTTACCTTTTCTACAAGGCTGAAGATGAAAGCCTATAGAGGATGAAAATCTCATAGATGGGTGTGACAAGAACTTTTTCAAGATAAAGGATCTTGGTATCTAGTGACCATAGATGGATACATAGAATATTAGTATTAGAGGAATGTACTTATCACTCCAGTATAGAATGTTTCAATGCATAGAGTAGGAAAGGAAGAGGGAGAACGATGCTCCACTTCAGAGGGATTGATTGTAGAAGTTCCTGAGGTTCAACATGGTACGACATGATTCCATCCTTTGCTTCAAGGTTGAAGGTGGAAGACCAGTGATGCTCATGTTATATGTCGATGACCTATTCCTGACATGAAAATAGGGACTAATTAAATATGCAAGAAGGACACTCACTGAGTTTGAGATGAAAGACTTGGGTATGGGAATTACTTTCTTGGCATGGAGGTGTGGCAGGATATAGATGGAATCTCCCTAGATAAGGGAAGTATGCAGTGGAGATCCTGAAGAGGTTCAAGATGATAGACTACAAGGCCATGACCACACATACAACATCAAACCTGAAGTTATAACGTGATGCTTCATCATAGATGGTTGATGCCACGATGCATCATCAGATGATTAGATCATTGATGTACCTCATGAATACAAGACTGGATATTTGCTTTTCTATGAACACATTGAGCCAGTTCCTGATGGATCCAAGACATGTTCACCTAATGGTTGCAAAGCATGTAGTGAGGTACATGAAGGGTATAGTTGATTATGGGCTCAAGTATGAGGTGAATTGGAACACTAACCTCGAAGGTTATGTGGATTCAGATTGGGCAGGAAGTTCCATTGATAGGAAGATCACTTTGGGGTGCTACTTTAGTATGGGATCAGGTGTGATCTCTTGGTTTAGCAGGAAGCAATCCTGTGTGGCGTTGAGTACACCCTAGGAAAAATATGTTGTCACTTACTTGACTATTTGGGAGAAAGGAGCAGTGAAGCCCCAGTACGTGATGTAGATCAAGATATCTCAAAAGGGGGAGTTCTATCTTAGCCGTTGAGACAGGTTGTCTGAGCATAAAATACTAGTGAAGCTCATAGGTTGCTGAGACGTAAACAGTCCTATAGGTTGTCCTCGGATGTAATCGGTCCTAGAAAATCTTGCAGGTTATCCTTGGATGTAATCAACCCTGATGTGATTCTATGCTAGAAATGGCGAGAGTGGATTTTGAGTACTTTAAGTAGAATCTTGGTGTTCTCCAGATGTAGGTTCCTTCCAAAGGGAAGTGATGAGTCTGTGAGCCTTTTAGACATGGTGGTAGGTCAGGCCTCCCATGGTTGGATGTAAGTGCTGAGCCCTTCTTACATGGTGGTAGGCGGGGCCTTCCATGGTCATATGTAAGTGCAGAGCCCTTCTGACATGGTGGTAGGTGGGGCCTCCCATGGTCAAATGTAAGTGCAAATCCTTTCTGACATGGTGGTAGGTGGGGCCTCCCATTGTGAGATGTAAGTGCAGAGCCCTTTTGACATGGTGATATGATTGGTTCCTTCCATGGTCAGATGTAATTGCAGGGCCTTTCCTCGGATGGTAGATACCATGCCAAAGGATGTAAGTGCTGAGCCATTATGACTGGGTCAGATATAAGTGTTGAGCCTTTCGGACTATGTCAGATGTAAGTGATGGTCCTTTCCTCAGATGATAGATACCATTACAGATGATGTAAGTGTTGGCCTTTTCCTCAGATGGTAGATGGTGTGTGCTACCATGCTAGAGGATGTAAGTGCTAGGCTTTTCTGACTCGGTCAGATGTAAGTGCTGGGCCTTTCTGACTGAATTAGATGTAAGTGTTGGGCCTTTCCTCGGATGGTAGATATTGTTTCCGTCATTCACATAGATGGGGGGTACATGGAAGAAATATTCAAGCCACTCAGTGTGTCCTTGGGGGCAAGTCTCGAGTCAAGGCTATAACCTTGTTCTTGACTCCTCCGTTTAGGCTCAACTCCTAGTGAAGCAAAGGGGGGTAGACCTTATTAAGTTACTAAGGTTAATTACTTTAGTATGATGGTATTAAATTGAATAAGTTTCTTAGGAGTTTGAAATTAGAAATTTAGAACCACATATAATATGATGAAAAATAAACACAAGTAAGCACAATGCTGACACACAATATATGTATTGAAAGAAGTAAACAAATAACCAGTGCCTTAAACTGGAGTCGCAAAATGATTAAATGTGCTTGCATGTGCTTGGAGTGAATATTTTGCAATTGTCTCTTGGTACATTTTAAGTTAATATGAAAAATGAGTGGATTAAATTAGGTGAGGGGGGACTCCAGTTATACCCGAGGGGTACTTGGAGTATGTCCAAAAAATAAAACCTTCACGGCTACCCGCAATGTGTTTGTGGGCTGGATGGAGTCTCATAGACTGTTTTCATAATACATCCATTAGGGTGTAACAGATATCGGCACCTCGAGGTCACTTTCCATTTGTTCCCACTCCTTTAGGTATTTTGCCACCGCCTACGGTTTGTTCGAGACATTGGATTTTCGACTGATGGTGGTTAATTGGGGAAAGTGAAACCTAATTAATCTAGTCACTCACATTTATTTTGATGTAGCTTGACTGATCGGATGAACCACAGCCAAAATGAAAAGCATACACACCGGATTCTTTGTAATTTTTAGTAAATTTTAATCGATGTGTTTTTATTAGAAAGAAAACCCTCCAGGATCCTTTTTTGGTCCAAGTGGACCTCAATCGGGGAGTTAGGGAGGGGGTTTATTTTAATTGATTTCTTGCAAAAATTAATAGTGAATAATGAAGCAGCAAAAATAAAACAAACCACATGTTCTCTAATTAAATCTACCGCGATCCTCTTTCACCTTTCGGTTCAATCAAGATTTGTGGGGTAAGTATTAAAGTTACTTTGCATTTATAATATGGAATATATGATGAAAGTAATCAAATTACACTATTTTGTATAAATAAAACTAATCTAGAGAAAAAAATAGGAAAAATGCAAAAAAGGAAAAAAAGATGTGAATCCCCCAGGGGGGATGGAGAATGGGATCGAAAGAGCCTATTCGAAATTAATTTTTATTACCAGTGTTACAATATCAGAAAACTGATATAATTCCTCTTGTTTCTTATACAGAATGAACCCAAGAGCTTACAACGTATAAAAATTAAAGCTTTTGGAAAATGGGGAGACCCCTGAGGGTTTCTGGATGGCCCAAAAGTCACTTTTCGGACAGCACCTCCTCCTCTTTTCTGTTATACCTGCTAAAAACCAGAAATATTATTAAAATTAAATATTCCCAAAATCACTTTGAAATTACCCTTGGGTCAACACACTTTTAACCGAAAACAGCTAAGTTAAAACTAGTTAAAAAAAAAGTGAAAAAGGAACCAAGGAAAGCAAGCTTTCCTTGGGACCTTGGATTGAAGTTTGGGCATCAAGTATGATGTGCATTGATTTATATATTTATCATTTAAATTGTGAAAGAGAAATCTAATGCATCCAAGCTACAAATTCTCTTTAAAATGCCACACAAAAAAGATGATTTCCCTAAAGCTAGATCTAGAATGATTATGAAACCTTTTTAAGAACAAGATCTAGATTATGATATTTAAGAAGATAGATCTATGTTAAATTTCACTCTTATATTATAGATCGAAACAAATCAAAGCTATGAACCAAGTAACCAAGTATATTTTAAATTTTAAGAGGAGAAAGAGAAGAAGGCAAGCTTGTAGCTGTAAAGATCAACCAGAGAGCTCGTGGTGGAAGCAGTTGAACTATGTAGCATGAAAAATTGAAGATGATGAGGAACAAACTTGTTCAACACCTCCTCCATGGAAACCCATAACTAGCACACATAACACTTGCAAAGAGATTTGTGAGATCCAATGATATACATACAAAAAGACTAGAGCAACATGATAATAAACTTATTGAAAATGCTAGATATTGATCTTTACATACATATGAACAATAGAATATAGAAATAAACTTATTTAAATACTCTTTCCTTTTGATTGGGAGAAATCCTGACAAGGTTAGATTCACAAATCAAACAAGAATAAAAATGTACCAAATACAGGTTACCTCAAGCATGAGCAACAATATTCATCCAACTGAATGCCTTACACCATTTAACATCCAAAGATTTTCTTTATTCACAATGAAAAACACGGCATCATTACAATAGCAAAATCTCTTCAATCCAACTCTAACTAGCTTGGAAAGGAGGAAACTATGCTTTATTTATAGCAAAAACTGAAAGCCTAGCCCAGAGGGGGCACAATTCCCAATGAGAGAGGGACTGCAGCTACATGAGGAGTCAAGCTGAGCTTAATTTGAGTCTAACTGAGTCTGACTGAGTGTAACTGACAATTAGAGTGCTGATCGAACTGACACATAAATCGGTTAACTGGAACATCATCCAAACCACATCCAAATGAGCCAACACATGTGGAGGAGAGAGAGAGAGAGAGAGGGCACAAATCCCAAGGATGCATGATGTGGTGCACTCCCTGTTCAGCCCAGATCAAATCCTTCAATCAAGGCATGGTTAGCTCTAGTTAATCCAAATCCGGTGAGACCGATTTCAGTCAAATCGGAGCAAATCCCACTAATTTAGGAGTTTTGATTTTCTCCATTATTTAATTAATTTATCAATTAAAATAATCAATATTTGATTTTTAGGGTTTTCTGACCTGAGTGATGGGAAAATCACTCAAAACTTAGGGAGAGTGGGTTATGGGTTTACCGACTGCTCTGAGTTAGAAAATGAGCACCCCCATGACTGAAACTGATTTCTGAGCCCACTTTTATTACAAAACCAATTTTCCCATTTAGACTATCAAAAAATAGTCTAAGTTTTGGAAAAATTAAAAATTTAAAAAAACCACAGGGTCTTCACTTAGTGAAACCATGCCATAGAACGTTCATTCGTGGCATATGAAAGAATACCCCTATTTTCAAAAAAAATTGGAAAATACCTCCCAAAATCGTTTTTTTAACCCCCTCCCAATATGCCTTCCCAATTTTAAAAAACCCCTATTTTCACTATGTATTGCATGTATCCATTTTTTTATTTAAATTTTTTATACCCCATTATATTTCTACCTAGTATATTGACATGATACCCCACATGCATTCTACAAAGAAGTCACTTATGACCTGAAAGACAATGCCAAAAGACCTTGTTCCAACCACATGTTCTGCAATGTAATTGATGGTCTGTCAAGTCAATAAAAGAATAAATAAACAATTGGAAAAAATTTCCATAAAGAAACGATTCACTTAGATTCTTGGTTGCGACCTAATGAATTCTCACTGTGAACACAATATAGGTAAACCTATTTAGCCTGGCCATTTTTTCCACCTATGGTTGTAGCTATGATGTGTCCTAACTCTGCACCCATACCATCAACAATAGATGGCTCAATATCCTGCAATTGATTTACATTGACATGTCACGAAAGAACCATGTATAAAAATTCCTTCCATGAAAACAGGAAACAAGCATACAATAAATTCCTCCTTTCATTTCTTGCTTCAAATGCAAATATTTCTCTTAAAAAAAATAAAATATTAGCTTACTTTCTCATCATCAACATCCAGTTTGTTGTTCTTATCCTCATCTCAAGCATCTCTTTGCCAAGCCAATCAACATTGTTCACTGGCCTTTTCAACCTGTTGATTGTCCTTGAGCTTTCCACACCTCCACTGTGCCCTAAGCTCGTTGATGGCATAAATGGCCTGAGTTTTGACAATATGGAAATTAGTGTATTATTCCCCTTGCGATTTTATTCCCCACTCTCATCTCATTTGAATTTGATCAACTTGAAGATACTTCCAAGATGTGAAAAACAAGTTATGAACTATATGTCAGAGCACTGATCAAAATGACAGCACTTCAAAAATGTAGATGAGTTAAAGACATATTTTGAAGACATCGTGTTTGTCAATAGGCATTTTATTGGAAACTAAGTGTGTTGCCCCTTGACCAAAAAAAATATGTGAAGAGCTCAGTTCCTTCCAAAGGGAATTTTACTGGGCACTAAGTATGTTGCCCCTCCACCAAAAAACAATATGTGAAGAGCTTAGTTCCTTCCAAAGGGCCTTAAGCCCTTAAAAATAAAAACAGAACAAGAGTTCTCATGCTTCATTAAAATCCTCTTCGTTGGATAGGATTTAAGCCTAGTTCTAACAGTATTTAAAGGAAAACAAAGATAATGGTTTCTCAAAAAATACTTTTGCATTGAGAAAGCTTCTTACAGAAACTGTTTAAATTTTTAAAGGTTAGAAAAACTATGAACACGAGTATCAGTATCATGGTATGACCATAATAGAGCCAACACAAGAACTTAAAATAGACACACCAACAACAATATCCTTCACAAAATATTAGTTAATGATAAGACACCAAAATCCTAGGAGCTAATTTTATCATGGTTCTCTAGATAAACAATTTCAAAACATAACATTTTAGAAAAATGACTCAAAGTTGGGGCATAGCGGTCCAATTCTAACTTGAAAGAATAGCAACAAAAAATAGAAACACACACAGATTAATCATGTAAAATAATTAAAGAATCTATCAAGCTACCACAGTTACTGTAATTAATCAGAAAAATGAAAGAAGAAAAATCATTAAAGTTGCAAAAAGGCTTGTATAATGCAAGTGAAACTTTGAAGGTATTTCTCCTTGACTAAGCATCAGCTATGATCATAGAATCATAAAAGGTAAACCATATTCAGAGGATCCATGTAAATGATAGAAATGAGCACACTATTACTAGCTCGATGTCTTTTATGTGATCTAAATCCAATTGCAACCCCCTAACTTCCATGTACTATAACTACAATTGAATCTCCCCTTCCCACATGCTACTAGAAATGAGAAATGGAGAAATGATAATGAAACAAGAAATCACCAAGAAATAGGGAAAACAGGTTTTGGGGTGAGACCATATAACAGTGTTTTTAACAATGTGACTCTATGATTGAAGATTTGTGTTGTTAGAAGGGTTGCTACGGAAATTTCAAATGTGGATTTATGGGAGTGCTGAGACTATCTTCAGCTTTGGTTTCCTCCAAGTTTTCTATACAGTCCTACAAAATCACCAATCTGTCACAAAAATATGCCCAGAAAAGGGTCACCATTGCTAGTTGCAATCCATTCCAAGTGCCAATGGAAACAAGTCCTTTATGTTATGAAAATATGTTCCAAGTATGATATGCTTGAGTGTGATATCTTAGGCCCAATGCATGCTATATGACTATTATGAGTTTCCATAATTGGCTAGTTGAGTACAGATTTTATCTAGGGCTGAGTTTACTGCTGAAATTGACTTGAAATAAGACTCCAAAAGTGTCTCAACAAGTGTCCAAATGATTATGTGAAAGAAGTCCTGTATTATTAAACCTCTCTGAAATTCAAACCATATGTTACATGAAAATTTGTAGGGGTTTTATAGCTGCAAGGAAAATCCATCCCTACAACAAACTTAGTAACTCAGGGAAGTGGCCATTGTCACCTCACCATTCTCCCTTGGGCTTCGGGTTAGTTCATGCCAGCTCTAGGGGTGTTTCCCTAAAGTAAGACTAAGGGTGTTTTGACGGGAAAACACAAGGTGATTATGTAATAAAACCCTCACAGAATCAGAGTAAATGAGAAAATAAATAAGGAGGAGTAGACGGGGATATTAGTGCCTTATCCATTGGGCCTAGGCAAAAATTTACTACATATGAGTCTAAGCATGCAAGACACAACACTCTTGTGGGCATGAGCTTCAAGTATTTTAGTGTCTCCAATATGAGACAACTACCTATCCAACACTTCCAAACATTGGTTTTTAGTGATAACAATCATTTTTATGCAAAATAACTGTAAATAAACTTGAACCAGTATCTTTATTAACTGAGCCAGAGTTGAAGACAACAAAGAGAGATTTTAAAAGGTCATCAGAGAGTGAAAGCAATATTCATAATGATGGAGACAATATTTTGAATTTTTCTTCTTATCTTGAAGAAATTAGGATACAATCACTAGATACAGGCATTATTTCAGAGCAGACCATGAGTGAAAAGCAATTTGGTCAGAAAAGGAAAAGCATGGAAAAAGAAATTAGAGTTTCTCAATTAGTTCCTGAAAGTGAGTTCCTAGATCATAGAAAAATATAAATATGGTGTTGAACCTTCATTAGAAAAGGTGACAAGTTCATTAAAATTTAAGGTGATGATAAATGGTACTGCAGCAATGAAATTGAATGGTGTGTCACTATCTACAGAGTTGCATTTAGAAAAATCAAACAAGCTTAGACAAGTGTAAGTCTTATATTAGTTGTGTGACCATCCACATGAAATAGTATTACAGTGACATTCTTAAAAAAAAGGATTGTCAATAATCCAAGCCTAAACTTTAATTCACTTCTTTATACAACAGAGCATGGAGATCACATACCTCGAACATTGTGGAACATATGTCCATGCATAGTGAACAGAGTCCTTGAAAGTCTTCCTGCATCCTGAGACAATATATTGAATAACGTGCATATGCAACCACCAGCTTTATGCCTTACTAATAACTACACCTCCAGGCCATATCCATATGTATCATATCGAAAAAGAAATCTAAGAACTGGAATACATATCCTCATCCATATCCTACTTTTGTTCTGGTAACTACAACTCAAAACCTATATAAGTTCCATATTGTAAACAAGTAATATCTGACATAAAAGGAAAAATAGCACTAATCCTTAGATCAGGGACATGAGAATTAGATGTGTCATTAAAGGAAAAGAGAATTATAAAGTAAGCTTCCTATACTTTTCTAGAAAACCAATACTTTTCAATAAAACCAAACAAACATAATTTTCATCTCTTTCAACTTAATGCTCCATTATTCACTGCATTACAGTTGGTCCTCAAAAATCATCAAATGCCATGTACAGTAACAACATGATAAGGTAATGTATAGTAGATATGAACAGTAAATAATCATAACCAATATTTGAATCAACCATATACTCATATTTTTTAGATTTGATCTTGTCACTAAAGGGACAAGTCAATATAGACAAACAATGTATGTACCTTGAGAGAGATCCAGAGAGGGTTAAAGCATAAGCATATTGATAACATACTAACCTAGACTTCTTAGTCAACAAGAACATTCATACCCAGTACAGTCAATCTGTCAACACAGTCATGCTAGGTAAGGATGCAGTCACATACTGCAAAGACACGCAAGCATACTTTGTACAGTCATGCTTGAAAAAACACTGTCCACCCATAAAGTGAAACTCACTGTCACACTAGGGAAGACCACTACAGTCCACACAAGAAAAAAGGCTCATGGTCACCTCATGGTTATGCCATGGAAGGACCCACAGTCCACCCAAGAAAACAGATCATGGTCATGCTAGAGAAGGACACATAGTCCACCAAGAAAATAGATCACAGTCACATTGGGGAAGGACCTATAGTCCACTAAAAAAGAAATATCACAGTCATGTTGGTGAAGCAACCACAATCCACCAAGAAATAGATCACTTTCACGCTGGTGACTGACCCAAATTCCACCCAATAAAATAGATCATAGTCATGCTGGAGAAGGACCTCTCAAGGTATCACTAAGGAACATGTTTTTCAGCCTTGTTGAAGGACCCACAGTCCACCAAGAAAGTGCAAAGAAACAAATCATGGTCATGTTGGTGAAAGAGCCACATTCCACCAAGGAATAGACTCACGGTTACACTGTGGAAGAACCCATAGTCCACCCAAGAAACATGCCACGGTCACGCTGGGGGAGGACCCAAAATCCAATAGATTCATGTTCACGCTAGTGCAAAGTGACCACGTGGAAGGTGTAACAAGGAAAGACCAATCACAGCGGTGGTGCAGCAAGATGTCACATGGAGCATCAACAAAGATCGTGAAAAGATCATGCAGAGGGAGAGATTTCAGTCATGCTCCTTAAGGTAAGGTATCAAAACATTAATAAACATCACCTATGGAAAAAGTAAGATAAAGGATCATGAGGTGATCATGAGTCAACCCAAGTGACCACAACAAAACAAAAAACAAACCCAAAAGTCAAGGTGAACCATATAAGGTGGACACGCAACTCCTTTATAGGACCAATAAGACCAATAATATTTTCTCTCTCTCATGGTACATTGCTTTATATATTTTTGTCATCATTGTATAAGATTCATTGGTTATAGAAATTAGAACCAATCATACCCACTCCATACCACAACAGGTGCACAACAATGAGTTTTATAACAAGAGATTTCCACACCATAGCCATCTTTCGAATCAACAACAATCACAATTTCCTAATGAGTTAATATGCACTCCACACAAACATGATGAAATTGAAGAACATGATATGCCATTTAAGAAAACATTTAGAAAACACATTTCAATAAACACACATTAATTAATATTCGATTTAAGTATTGAAGTAGCAAAAGAAAGTATATGAAAACTCTAACATGGGCATGGGCACCAAAATTTGACAAACAAAAGCTGGTTTCATCCTTTTAAAAGTAATATTAAACATAATTGTTGAAATAGGCAACAGTTCAGCAACCCTCAAGAACCATGCTTCAAGAACGCATAAAGAAATATTTGACAATCGATAACTTCACATAGAGTTATCCCAACCGTTCGGCATCTGAACCATTCATCGCACTTGAAGATAAGATAAATTAAAATGAGTATAAAATGAGTATGAAATTTATACAAACGAATCAACAATAATACAAAAAATACTACTTCATAAATAAGTTAAAAGATAGTAGTACAAAAGATAAGATAAATTAGAATGGTTTGAAAACTTCACCCTATTTAAATTTTTAATGAAATCCTCAAAAATTCTGTGGTCGCTTTCTTCTAACTTGTATGTGTCTTTCTTGATATTGTATGATAGGTTTGTCATTGCTATAACAGATTCAAGTTTTATGAATAGATGATCTGTTGAATCATACTTGTACATGCATTGCCCCTTTATTCTATTGTACCAACAACATTGAAGCTCAACACCTTTAGGCCTATCCAAAAGATCAATTTCATTATGGTAACCAAACACCCTATTACCATCCTTCTTTCTTATTCTTTGAACTCTTCCAATGTACCAAGTCCCAGAAGAAATGCCATGCTTTTTACTTTGAGATACACCTTTTCTTGTAGTAAGTTCAGCTACAGCTATAGACTCTCTCTCAAACAACACCGCAAAATCTGATCCAATTCCAAAACCAATTGCAACACCCTTTTTGGGGGCCCTATCATCTCTCCTGAAGTATAATCCATTCCTCACTTTAGTCAATCTATCTTTTGATAATGTTGGGTTTCCATTCAATTGACTAACCAAACAAGATTTGTACATGTCCTTTCCATCGAGATCCACCACGGGTTTGGTAGTTATGTTTACATTTTCATCAATGGAATCTAAAATTCCATCCAACTCATGCCTCCACTCACTTTCCATCATTTGGAATTCACTATAGTTGAGTACCATAAAATACGAAGATTGGAATATGGATGTGGAATGACCCGGTGGAGAATTATCGACTACTTCATCCACATCTTCAAATGTTGGAACATTGTGATCCTCTATCCATGGTTTAAACCACCAAGAAACTTATGTGTGTCTTTTTGGTTGCATGCCAAGACCTTGTAAAATTCCCTGTGCATCCTCCAATCCTATCTTGAGAGATTCTATAATTTTATTATCGGTGGAAATTGAATCATATTGTGACAAGACATCACCTTCCTCTACTGTTTGTTGATGCAAGTTGTTCTAGATACTCATTTGTTTCTTACAAGATTTATTGAAATGAAGCCCCCTGGGGATTCGATTATTCTTTAGCAACTCTATTAAGGGTTCCAATAGCATGAAGTAAGTCAGCAAAATCATATGCCCTCTCTAATCCAACCATGCCACCAAATTTGCTAAAGAAGTTCTCACATACATTTGACCCAATCAGGTGCAATGCACATGGTAAGTTAGAGTATTGATCATGAAATAATATCATCAACAAAACAACAAAATCACAAGAAATTTTCACATCTTGATATGCCTCTCTACTAATGAAATTAATGTTGACATTAGTATTTTCCTGTTCTCTGACCCAACATAGCCATACGGTGAAGAAATGATGGACTCTTGAAGAATTTCATACTCTTTCCCAAAGAGTTAAACTAGGAGACAAAAAAATATTAATATAGTCAGCAACGATTGCTAGATAGGTCTCTGTACCCGATGTCCTCTCTGTCCTGCCACTTGCACATCTCATTTCCTTCAAGCATCTCTAGACATGACTTGAAGCAATGCATTGTGCTGAACCCCAGTTCTAGTGATGAATCCTCTCTATATCCTCAATTTTAAGTTTCTAGTCATCCACTTTAAAATTGTTATGAACCATTCTTACATTGTTAAAACTAATCAACTCTTTTCCAACAATCAGATCTCACTGACCACCAAAAAAAGGATTCACTAGCTTTTTTCCATTGTGGATGTAATCCTGGCCATGAAGTCCTGTTACTTTAAATCCATCATACAACCCAGTTAACCTCCACCCTTACTAAGTAATTTGATATATCATGCCTGTCATTGAGTAATAATCCTTCAGCATAAGCATTCTTTTCCTACTATCACCATATGAGGAATGACCAATAATAGGTCCTAAAAAATATTCGACATGTTTCTTCCATAGGTCTTCTACTTTTTCCCATTGTCAATGTACAAAATTTGCATCAAACATGTTGCATGTTGGATGAACAACCACAACCAAATGAGGAAGCTTCTCATGTAAAGGGTTTGCAATAATAACATGTGCATAATGGCCAAACACACAATTCTTGAAGGCATCTGTAATAATCTCATAGCCTGCAGCACCCTCACCAACTGTCACCAAGAAATTTGATTGTCACTTATGTTCTTATTTCTTACCACGAAAACCCACCATTGTATCACTTTTTTCTACCCACCTTACATATTTTTTCACAACAGTTTCATCTTCAACAAGGCATACGGGAATTGGGCCCTCTATACCATGTTTTGCTTTATAGGAAGCATAAAATTTTCTGATTGTCTCAAAAATGTACTCTTTCTCCCCTGGGATATATGTCAATGATTTTCTAACTTGCCTTAAAGTCGTAGATATCATAGGGACATCCAGATTCAATCTAATAAAGCTATGTAATCTAGGACCTCCTCATAACTTAATCATCTCATAAATGGATTGAGTGGATGCACTATACCTTCTCCTCAACTTTGAATGAACTAGGTTGTGAAATATATATTGAACAAATTCCCAAACTGCATCTTTACCTTGTAATTTTCCTTGCTTATGGGCCTCACACACATCCTTGCAAAACCTAAACACATCCTTCCTTCCTATAGATTCAAATAACTTTTCCCTTAGAGACCTTGTTCTTATAGACAGTGTAGCAAACTTTATCCTCTCCCAGGAAAGACATCACATTGATAACCTATGTGTAGCATTTGCTTCTCTTGCAACAATTTTGAGTTCAGTTGGATTCAAATGGTTCAACCTTCTCCCTTTCCATGTATCTCTCCCATGTCTTTTAATGTTGCTCCTTGATTCGCGATATAATTTCATTCAAAAGTCATCACAATTAGGTATCATCTTACAAAAATTGCATGTCAATGAATCAAAAGGTGTTCCTATTTCAGAAACCCTCTTGCAATGAATATGTCTGCATGTACCATTAATACTACATTCAATACCATGATAATTTAGTGTTCTCCTGGTATGTTTCTATATGGCCCACATTTTTCCACCACGTTGGTCATCCATTAGAACCTTTGTGTCCAATCCCTCCCCTCTTCTCTCAAGATAGGGATCCCAATACCCCAAACATAATAATATTGAGGGAGGTATTTTTCCTAGAACATGATGAAAAAAAACATTGGTTAATGATCTACTAACTGCTACTAACAAGTAATAATAAATAAAGTAATGTGCATATTCAAATTCAAATTAAATTAAAACTTGGGTAATTTACACAATTGAAGTAGAAGGATGTGGACTTGCTGAAGCCCCATGTAATGGTGATGGTAGTGATGGGATTGAGAACTTAGACAAACTTTGTTGGTACTTTTCATTGGTAGGCTTCTTTGGTCTCCCAACTGTTCCACTCCTCAACACAATTGTATCATGTGAAGCCTCAACTGTAGTATTAGTAGCGTGCTTCTTTGATTTCATGTGTTCATTTAGAGAACTGACAATATTACCACTTGCTGGAACCAAAGAGAACCATCTATTGCATCTTGTACATTCCACTCTTACTTTTTTCTTGTCCTCATAGTTTTCAAGTGTTGCTTCCACCACCTTGAACAAATTAGGCTCTTGCGTTTGGTTGAAATCATGTAGAAGTTTGATTTCTTAATCAATCTCAAGTTGATCTCTAGCCACTGTTGTATGTTTTTCTTTGTTACTTGAAGGAATTTCATTAATTCCCAACATTGAAATTTGACGTTGATGGGTCCCTGTTTTCATATGATTGTTTTTGAAGTTACGAATTGTTCGCACTGCCAAGGATACTTCCCCTGTTCCATAATCAATGCCACAGATTTCACAATGGATATTTATATTAGGTTTTCCATTTTCTAAATATACCTTTAGTGTTAGCTTCTCCTTGACAAACTCTTCCATTAAACTATTCACTTTATGTTCCCAAGATGCCAATACATTAGGATCAACAATAACTTTTTCCACTAACTCAGACACATTACCAACTCTTGGTTACTTATGCATAGGTTCCTCCACATTCTCTTCAATGTTTTCAGAGATTGGCATTCCATCCATTACATTTGATTCCAATGTATCAGCAATCATCGTGCATACTTTCCTCTTATTTCATACATTTGTTGTTGTAGGTTTCCTTCTTTCCTCTTGCTTTGCATTTAAAGGACATCCAGTTGAGACAATAATAAAATCAAAAGGATATTGGATGACTTCATCATTCACAATTTTAGAATGGATATCAGCATATGTACAACCTTTTTGACACTGAACTGTGCCAAGGGGACAATTCTCTTCACCAACAAAAATTCCAAAGTCCACAACATCACTTGGATCCATTTGCATTTACATCCATATGTACCTTTAAGTTGGGTAAGAAATGAATAAAATTATAACATATTTTTCAAAATTTTGGATATAATAAGGCTACGAAATGAGGTGAGTGCATCAATAAATAAATGAAAAAAAAAAGTAATTCAAATTTACACATGCATATTAGTTCATTAATAAAACAAAGAGCTAGGAAGCAAAGTATGCACTTTCAATTCAAATCTCTAAAAAGGATGAAGAAATCTTACTATCAGGATGAAACAACTTGAAACAGAATGTATTATTAGTGGATTATTCAAATATCCGTCCCCAAACTAAAGAGTCAGCTTCAATGTACCTGCAGAAGATCAAAAGGTGATCAAAACAAGAGATGAAAAAACATAGAGGTGATCAAAGGTCTTTGTTCTTTTTGGAATTTAGTCTTTTTATTTTTGATGAAAATGCCCAAAGCATTACAATCCACTCTAGGAAATGATAAAAACATCTTAATTGACTAATATTCCCAACCTGCAAGCCTAAGCTCTATTCTACATGGTGTTTGGCCTTGGGGTAAGAAAAAAAACTTAGTAATAAGTGAACTCACCTAATAAATGAAGAATGGTCCAAGGAGAGATAAATTTGTCCAATAGTCACTCACAAAGCTCAAGTAAACCATTTTGGAAACTTCCTACATAAATTCAACAACTCTTAAATTCACTCCCTAGATCTTTGAGATCAATTTTGCATCCAAATGGTGAAGATTACGTAGTTGGTAGAGCTTCCATAGCTCAACAACACGATGAAATTGCAGCCATAACACTTTAAGTGACCTAAATCTCTCACATTACTGTGAATAGGTATTGTATCTCTAATGACAGGTAACAAAAAGAAATCAGCAAGATTTTGGAATGGAGGCATTTAATTTCACATCATAATCTTAATATGCATACTCCTTTTATCATCAACATTGTAGACCTAGTCAAACTGATGTAGACAATGTTGGAATTACTCTTACACAAGTTTTTAGCTATGTAGAAGATATGTGATGACACATCCTTTGTTAACATAACATTAGACTGGTCACCTTTTGGTAAACAAGGCACATATACTATAGAATGCATAACATGTTTTATAAATGTTATATAATTTGAAAAAAATGAATTATCAAACTTCATGTAACGACAATTAGTATTAAATATAGTTCTGAAATTACTCTTATTCTATTAAATAATTTAGCTATGTAGAAGATATGCTATGAAATATTCTCTGTCAACATTGGATTGGTCACCTTTTAGGTTGTAAGAAAGGGGCATATAATAGGATGCATAAAATGTGTTTTTAAGGTTATAATATGCCAGAAATGAATTATCAAACTTCATATAAAGACATCTAGTTCAGAGACTCTTCCAGATAGCTACATTGAGAGGTCAGATAACCAACTTCACCACCAAGATCAAAATACCAAGGAATACATCTCATCTTCATCCTGACTTCAAAAGATGTCTACAAGGGAATACAAGAAGAACCTAGTCATGGCTTATACTTATGGACCTGTCAAGAAACTGTTACAAGAGGAGATCAATGTCTGCCTCAAACATCCAAAGGATGTAAAAAATCTAAATTATGTCATACTCTTGAAAAAATAAACATCAAAGATATCAAAGAGAGTAGATCAAGCTCAAATTAAAGAGAGCTTCATCGATCCATTCCCCACTATTTCACCTTCACATATTTTAGTGAACTGTAAGAGGCCAGATGCCATAGAGAGTGCCTCATTGGATAAGCCATCTGCCTTCTTGTTGTATTCTCTATAGACATGAGAAAAATCAAGGGAAAGAAAGGATGGTTCGAGATTCCTGATATTTTGACACCATCCATATTCTTGATTCTTGAGAAGAGCTATCATTGTCACCAAAGCAACTACTTCCCTCACTTTGAGTTTAATCCAACACATGGAGGGCTTACCTAAGAGAAACTAAGTTGTAAAGATAAATGTAATTTCAAAGAGACTTAGGTTTCTACATCAACTATGAATGATTTCTTGCTGTAAATCAATTTGATGTTAAATAAATGTTTTTAGAAAGATGTTAGTTGATGTTAAGTTGATTTCAGAAATGATGTTAAATGATTTCAGAACTTTTTTCAATGTTCTTTATTAGTGCATAGTTACAGTTCGAATATTAATTAATGTATGTGTAAATTCCCTCAAACTACAGATATGAATTATTAATTCAATTACTACTATAAAACTTGCGAGAAATGTGTCTTTTCAAACAGTTATGGTCCATTTTGCAGATTTTGTAAGACCTTAGCTCTGTCTAATACCAACATTTAGAATAGTCATGAAATTCTACACAAAGGAAAAAAATTGGCTAAGATAGCTTGCTTCTAGGTATTATTGTAATGTAAACTGACTGGATGTTACTCTAGGTTAACTCTAAGAATGTTGTAAGACATTATCCCTTTCTTTACCAAATACTAGCATTTAGAACAGTCATGAAATTGTACATGAAGGAAAAACATTTGTAAGGGTAGATTTCTTCTTATCTATTAATGGAATGTAAATTGACTGAATGTTACACTAAATTAAACCTATGAATCACTAGTACAAGTGATCAATTTTTCCACGGCCAAAACGTGGCAATTTCCACGGAGAAGCATGGAAATTTCCATGTCTAAGTCTTTTTTTCCCGTGGAAACAATTTCGTCGCAATAGCGACGACCCGTTAAGTGCGTGGCAAGAGCGACGATGTTCTATTTTTCTGTGTGTATATTTCCATGGGTAGGCCGTCTCTATAGTGACGGGAATACGTCGCAATTGCGACGGCCCTTCCTAAAATGAAAAAGACAAACCCTAATACCTGCGACGGTCAGATGTCGCTATATCGACTAAAAGACGTCGTAAAGTTCCACGGCAAGTCGTCGCTATAGCAATGCTCTCTGTAGTTTTAAAAAATATATATATATGGTCATTTGATAACACTAGTTCAATTATAGTGGTCTTATTACAGATCTAACAGGTTTAATTCCTGGGAAAGATAGGTACCTGTTTGTAAACACATGATGCTTCATAGTAGCTAACACACCTTATACAATATAGGTAAGCTGTATATAAACTTACTCCTAATTTGTTTGATGGTATCAGGTATACACTCATCTGAAAATATTTTTTTAAAGCACCTAATCAAGGCCAGGGGTATCAATTCAGATCCACCCTCTTGATCAATGAATCCATTGAGTGAGGTTCAAGAAAAAACTACTGTCTGCTGTACAATGGACCACCTTGACTGCTTGAAGACTCATCCAAGGCTGGCATCAACATCGAGATTGATTCTCTAGAGAATAATGATGGACATACAGCAGGGTACCACAGAATGGGGAGAAAACACATGACAGAGAAGGGTAGGAGGGACAAGGCAGAGCCAAACAAGGGCAATGGGGAAATAAACATAAGACAGTGAAAAGCAATATAAAATAAGTCAAGTGAATGGTGGGAAACAATGAAAGGCTCTGTTAGCCTATAGAAAATCCACAACTTGATTGGCATTCTTTCTCAAACATAAAATTTACACTCCCAAGCATTTGTTAAAACTAGATCCAACCACAACATACAGCTAAGTTTTTACAAGTTATCCATGGCCTGAAATCACCATCAAAAATAATTTCTTAATGCCTTGGTTGAGAGACTCCCTCATCCTTGTGCTAAGAGCTAGAAGTTTAGCCCAAATGTTAGTCTTAGGTTCTCGAAATGCATAGAAGATTCATTTATGCAAGGTTCATGGTATCTGTATATCTGAATTAGTGCACTAGGCTACAGTTTCCATTAGAGGCACCACCACAAAGTGAATTTGGCCATTTGCAGTGGATACCATGGTAGTTTTTGGATCACTATTGACTCCTCAAAGTTCTATCCTGTTAGCAGTAGTAGGTAAAATAAGACATCAAGATTATCCCTGAAGAACAAGAAAGAGAGAAAACTCCAAAAATATATAACCATCGTGACTTGCTCTGTTTATTCTCAAATTTACAAAGAAAAATATAAAATAAGATTGACACACTATGAAGCTAATAGATCACTCTATCAGATATTGATGTTAAGGAAGCTGGTGCTTTGCCATGGAGTCCTGAATTGGGCAGAGACAAGTTGCTTGAACTAATTTTTCAATTCCATGCACAGAATTGCCTTTAGATATATAATCTTCAAATGCAAAGGAAGTATGAGGGAGTTTAACTTTGCTATATTAATATACTTCAAATCACTTAGTACTCAGTGTCTCTGTGAATCTTCTTCTGCTTTTAGTTATAGCATTGTCCCCATCTTTTAGAAAAGCTTGATTGACCTTACAGGACAAGTTAAGTTAAAAACACATCATATCATTTGGCCTCTTGAAGATGGAGTGTAGTGATTTTCTCTGATCAGTGATTCATCTGTGCATTGATAACATGATTACCAGCATTTAAAGATGTGGATATATGTTTGGATTCAGCACCATTGAGTAAGGAGTTCAGTTATGTAGCCAAATATATATGAAAATATAAAAGAGATGGGGAAAAAAAAGTAATTATGAAACTCATATGACATAAACAGGTGTAATAATAAAATAGTAGTAAGTTAAGATGTGTTGGATACAAATTTGGAATCTTTCATTACTTTGCTCAATAGTGGCAGTGGAATAAAATGAAAAGTGAGGTACAAAGACCTGAGGTTGTTGTCGTTTTTGAGTTGGTTTGGAAGGCCCTTTTAGTCTTTTGGTTTATACTTTCATAGTAAACTGGAAAAATTGCTCAAGGAAAGTGATGTTGAGAAGCTCTAACTCCTTTCAGAGACTAGGAAAGAGGTTGGAAATAAATTCTATGTGGAGGGTTTCTTCAATTGGTGAGCTCTAGGAAGTCCTCATCCATTCAGTGAAAGCCTTTTGGCACACCCTTTTCCCTAGGAAAATTGGTCTCCCGCTTGATTTGGATCCATGGTCTTTGTTCTTGCATACTACCTCTCTTTATGATATACCTCGGCAACTTCCTATCCACATTGGCTCTCCCCCCTCCTATCATATTTTCTCTTATGATGAATTTAGGGGATTTTCCATGATCATGAATGCTAGTGAAACTGTCAGTGAGGAAAGGTTCGAGGGCGAGTTCCTCCAGCACAGTATTCACTCTCTCGAATTCCACAGTGCTGATTTATTCAACCATGTTATTTGTTCATGTTTCCCTTTCATGGTCACATGATATTTCTTGGGGTTTCTGTGGATTCAGATTGATTCACTGCAGACAAGTAAAAACTACCTAGATTTGTGCAATGGAGTGTGGAACAATTAAGCCCAGCCATAGAAACTGAACTGAAATTTGGAATTTTGGAGAAATTTCACAAAATTGGGGCTGTTTCCTAAACAATGACCAAACATGCATGTCACTAGCATTCAGAGCAGGGTACCTTTGGAACAGACTCAGTTTTCTGTTCAAGAAACAGCAAATATTAATTAATATTTTTTTAGAACAGAAATAATTATTAGAAATTTAAATGGAAGTTTGGAAATAACAAACAAAATGCAATTTGGGTGTCCTCAAAAAACTATATACTCTCTTAGGATAGATGTTCATACCAACTCTCTACGGACTGATGATGATCTTGGGGCATCTTTAACATACTCTTCCATTGCAGAAACGAATGATGCTGGTGGCTGTTCATCCAGTAATTTGATTCACAAGAACAAAATGTAAGTATAACACAGAACCATGCACATCTGTAATGTCCAGCAACATGCCATTACACTAAAAAGTTGCACTCAATATGAAATTATCTGTACCTGTTCAAGAGTAGGAAATTTAAATCCATGTCCAAGGTCAAGACCTTTGCAAACTTCATAGAACTCCGATAATTTTTCTGTCTACCATGCCAGGGGAACAAATAATTGCAATAAAGTTATTTTATTCATCACAAGTGACACGAAATGATATTCATTCCACATTTCAGAAATGATGCTAGAAAATTTGTTTCTTTAAATTTAACATGCTGGAAAAGAATAGGAATGGTAGGTGTATACAGCAAGAGAGGATGTTAACAATGATAAACACTTCAAATATGTTCAGAGGGAATTCCACTGAAGCAAATGTTTTTAAAAAATAGTAATGTAGGATCACACTCATCCTAGTGATAAAAATAGTAGAGGTATATGGCACTATTTTCACATGGTTTGAAACTCAAGAC